>JAPYZP010001448.1:0-14618 GCA_030522985.1 Torymus sinensis | reverse complement strand
CTATTAGTTGCGATACTATTACACTTGTCACAAAGATAGAAATTCTATGTCATTATCAAATATTGAAAAAACATTTAAAATACGTATGCATAATGCATCATTATTTTGGAGGACATTTCAACGTTTATAAAACATCTTTTAAACATATTTCTATCGACAATTATAATTTCAAGTTTATAAGTTCTTTTCTTCTTAAACATATTTCTATCGACAATTATAATTTCAAGTTTATAAGTTCTTTTCATCTATTTTACAGTTAAGCAAGCAATACGAATTGTCATAACAAATCAAATGTCATCTTCCCTCAACCGATCTATCTCCACGTAACTACAGTTGATACAGAATGATTCCAATTCAAATGGCATCCTTATAGAGACCATCAGACCCACAATCATTGATCGACGATTTATTGAAAATCGTGTGTTAGCATAAAACTGTAATTAAGATATCCTAAACTTTGAAAATTCTACTTTACCATTCAATGTTGAATAACATGTGCCGATATTTATAATGTATCAATAAAAATGAATCGCGGTTAGTTCAGTGCTCAATGCAATTTATTTTTCGATACATGTATATTATAGATTTCTGTTAAATAACGGGCGGGCACTCGATAAATAATATACATTTTAAAGTTACAAAAACAATAAAAAGAAAAAATATAATGTTATGATCCTAAATAAAATAAAAATATAATTAATCAGTGAAATCGTAATCATTGCAAATCAGCAATTCATAACTGCAGATACTAAAAATAGAATATTCAGAAGAAAAAATGAAGGATATACTTTCAGTTCGAAACTTATGCCATTTCTATATACGTGCTGTAAACTCAATCGCGCACTTTTTGCAATATCTCAAATCACCACTATCTCACCTTATATATGTATTCGAAATAAAAATGAAAATTAAATTTGAAAAGTAGCGGCAAATTCAAAATTATCGGTAATTATATATCCGCGCGTTCTCTATAGGCCGCAACATCCCGTTAATCACAAACGCCGCCGCGTTATCTCCGTCCATCGCGTCGGCAAAACGTCTTTTCGAATAATATCTGTTAATATATCAAAGTAATGCTTCTCACGTCCGTCTTAATTTTCCCGCGAAGCGCGCGGCACTTTGCGATTTCGAAATGCTGCGTGCGCAGAAGCCAGTGTTCCCACTCCGTTGAAGTAAATAAAAAAAAATCATGTAAAATGTATCCAAACGCGAACTATTAGTAAACAATTTAGAGAAATGGAATATATGGTCGTATAGGCGTATTTCAATAAATATAAGTATTTATTGCAGGCGATAATTAGACACGCGGCGCGAATGTATTAAAAATCGCGCGACGGATAACGGTGATGTTTATATTTTCGTATAATTATATAGCAATAAATATAGCAATTTATGCCTTTTGCCGCGCGGTAGAGCGACGCGTGACGTCACGCGCCTAACGGCTAATACATAATTGTGGTATAATTTATTGCGGTTTCCTTGTTATCCCCGTTTGGAATAAAAAAAAAAGAAACTATAATTCAATTGTTTGATGAGAGCTGCACTCGTGATTTTCACAACGTACTGGTTTTCATTATTCTATCAATCGGAATTCTATTGACTCTCACACTGCACTCATTTTCAACGCATCTTATATTGAATTAGCGGATACTGCGAATGCGCATTGAATTTCCATCTCGAACGAAGTGCAAAAACTGCAATAATATTTTAATCTATAATTTTAAAAATAATTGATAATCGTTTGTAAAATAAAGTATTAATTATACATAAAGGTGAACTGATTTAATCATAGACAATGAGTGGTATTTTTCATTCAAATATCTATACTTACTATAGGTTTTATTAAGGTTATACTTAAAAAAAAATTTCTTAGGATTACAGCGCGATAAATCAAATATCAAAAACGAAAGGAAAATAATAATTTGACAAAAAAAATGTTTCTATTAATCATACAGGTGCCTACATTACTATACGCAGGTTCACACGTTTTATGCAAATGAAATTGTACACCCATAAGATTTTATAGGTAATGCATTAATAATTACTTGTTTCTTCGCGTATATTTAATGATGCCATTACTGTCACCTGATAAATTTCTTGATAAATCATTGAGAAGCAGAATAAGCTGTCAAATGCTACACGATTGAATGCAAAATAAATGAGAAGCCTTCTTAATATCTATTTGTCATTAACAATTTGTGTTTAAAATACTTTTTCATCGCGTATAGAATTATTATATCGGCAAAATTAAATATTTAATATTATATCGGAAACACCCTCAAAAATATCACTAATATAAAAAACTGACATCAGTTCTCAAGTAATAATCTGATCAGACTTGAAAACCAGGGAAACGATAAGATCGATAAAGATTGAAAATTGTTTGTTTTACCGTTTGAGAAGTTGCAAAGATCCGATTTCTATCATAACCACTCTTTCTAAAATGTATATGTACAATGTCTTCTATGTAGAGTTTTTAATATAAATTGATTTCATAAAAAAGATTTTGAATAAGTTTTCGTTAAAAAATTTTTATCAAATTAAACTTAAAGTGCATTTTCTCTGCATTTTAAAAAGAATAATAAAATGACTAAATTTTTTTAATTTTTTTTTTCAGCGTATAATAAGAATCATGCCATTAATACTTGGTACACTTTCCTTACCAATCAGGACACAAATTAACAACCTTTTTCCTCCGCCGGTTAAAATTTACCAACCGGCGACCCGCAAAAACCCGTACCTACATCCACCAGATCGTGCGGAAACACCCGCGGCACTTTTGTTTTTTTGTTTAGCCCGAACCTGCACCTGCCGGCAACCTTCGCCGTTCCATTACGACGTCAATCGCGGCCCGTGCCGCGACAGGACAAAACCACCGCGAATTCACAATAAGTGCGGGACTAGAGGTGTCGCAAAGCGCGTGTAGTAACAATTACAACACGTACTTACAATCGAAAGGAGCGCGTGTGCGCGAGCGCAACGACCTTAGCGAGAGAGAGAGAAATTCGTTGGCATTCGTACGTTCATTCAGAAACAAGGAGGATAAAAAAGTACACACGCCGCGACTGCTGCATCAATCACGCGGTCGCGCGTGCGAGGGGAAAAAAAGGGAACCCCGCTAATTCCATATATTTCATGCCGCGTATGTTAAGTGCGTACACACGCTTTCTCCGACACGAGGAAACGCGCGGCGCTGCTGCGAAACATCGCGTATAAATCGACTTGCGAATTGATCGATGCGGGGAATCCGAATTGACTTTGGTGATTATATTGTAATAATGTAGGTAACGCGCGAGCGTGGAGTTATTATATGAAGGTGGTAAGGTTGATAGATGCATGCGGGGATTTGGAAATCGGTATGAAAGCGAGGTTCGAAGGTTCTGAAACCGAAGCTACAGTGACGAAATATACGGCGGTTTTATTTTTCGGTCGTTGTTCTTGTTTTACTTTTACTCTAATCTCTGCTCCGAGATGCATATCCAGTGGAAAAATCGGTTTCTTACAACGATTGAAAAAATATTTACCGATTTGTCAATACCGATCGCGACCTCGTGTTTTTTCTTTTTATTTCGAAAAAGTTTCCCAACGCGCGGACACATCTGTCTTGCCTTCGCATAATCAACGAAAATAAGTTTTTATAGATCGTCGCTTTTCAAAGCCCCGCGCGTATGTCTTTTTTTTTCGATGTTTTCCGATCTCGATTTTGTCAGCGATAATAATTTTTTATACTCATCCATCCAGAATTTACGCGACAACAACAGTATTGGCAACATTATATATACTATGTAGGTAAACGTTAATTTTCCAGCGTGTATAATAACCGATCGAGTGGAAAATGTCATTTTCGCGCGGCGCTTTTCAGCGATTTCCCCATAATATTATCCTTTCCCAATCGGCAATTCCACTTTGTATACCCCGTAATCATATAGAAACGCCATTTACGCTCAGCTAATCTTCTCTCTCTCGTACACACAACTCGCTCATAACGGAATCATTAACGAACCATTCAACTGACCGAAAATCCCTTTCCATTACGGCCGCGAAGAAAGGAAAAATGCATTTGCTAGTTCGATTTCCATCGTGATTAGATTAAGCCGCAAATTGAACTTGACTGATCGCGGCGGACAGCTACACGCGCGCGCGCGATGACAAATTTCTCCTTAGTGTGTAATTGCGGATTGGGTGCACGTACACTCATGGGTATACTACTGAGTTCCTAATGGTTCAATCCGGTGCCAAACTGGTAGAGGCGTATTTGTCATCGCTGCACGCGGAAATCTGAATTCCTATTGTTTACCGTGCACGAGCGCGAAAGGACGAATCGAGCTACGTCGCGCGCTTGATTCCGGGAGAGGAAAAAGTAGCTTGATTTTGAGGCGGGATTGTGCCGAAAGTGATTTTTGTTTTGCAAGGCGATTAAAATTTACGTCCATACTTTGGAGAGAATGTCATTTCGACATGATTATCGCGGAGTTTTGCGCAATGACGAATGGGTGACTGAACTGTTATAGGGATATGACATTGGTGTATACGGATATCCTTAAATGTTCGTTATTTTATTATGCTGTCAATGTGTAGCGAGACTTGGATAGAGAAAGCTACTTTGTAGTTTAGTGACTATCCCGCGTGAAAATAATATGAGATCCCATATGAGAACTATATGAGATCTCATATGAGATCGTTGACTCATATTATTTTCACGTGGGTAGGAATTTATTTAAGACTTTTATGGTTTCAATGGTAATTATATGTCGTGAACGAATCTAATATATATTTACTTCGATGAGAAAAAAAGATAGTGGTTACTGTAAAATAATTTTATATGTACATATATAAGAAAAATTCACTTAAAATACTAATTTTTATAAACCTTCCTACTAGTTTTTTTTTTTAATTTCGCCAAAAACCGACCATTTTCTTCAATAATAAATATTGAGCAAAACTTCGTTATACGCGTATAATTAACGAAACAACATATTACTCATTTACGTTTTCAATCTACACCAACTTTCGAAACATTATTTAGATACACTCAATTATAGAAAGTATACACTACGAGATCTTATATACTTTTGAATTTAGTTATACTCCATGCAATGGCCTGAAATAACCAGATTTTCCTTATTTTCGTCACTCTATAAACACGCCGCTTTATCCCAAGCCATCAACACCGCGTCCCGATAGGAATAAATTCGAGCCGACCCAAACACCTCCTTCAAAATCTTTCCTCGTGCTTGATAAAAAAAAAAATCTCCTCGATCCATATTACATACCCCTCCGCACCTCGTTAAATAATATATCTTCCAACAATACCCGCAGTCACTTACGCGCGCGCTGCACTCGATATACAATTGCCGCTCGACCCGCGCGCGCATCCGTTTCAATTTAAAATTATTATTACCAATAAAAAAAAAACGCCACGCCGCACTGACCTTTATGCTTCCTTTTCGCCAAAGCACTAAGCACACATCTTCCTCGACGACGACGAATCCTATACAAGTGCCCCTGGTTTTCGGCAGTACAAGCGAACACACTTTAAACGCGCGGAGAGCAAGTCTGCGCCGCGGCGTGCTGCAGCTGCGACGGCCGAATGACTCTGCAGCCGTGCGCGCGCGCGCGTATGTTCGCGAGAGAGCCAAGTCGTTACCTCGACTGCGCGGCTGTACTCTCCCTCTATTGTTCGACGTGCATTAACACAGACACACGCGCGCGCGCTCCTCTCGTGCAGTGCGCCCACCGGCGTGGTCACTCGCGCACTGGCGCGGGAGAGAGAGAAAGAGTGCTGTTTTCCCTTTTTTTCTCCTTTTTTTTTCCTTTTTCCTTGGGAATCGGAGAGGGGGGAGGAGGTTCAGGTTTGTCCGGTTCTTAGGCAGGAGGTTGGGGTTTGACCTACGCTGATAAGGAAATGATGGTGTAGCAGCAAACGTTTTTTAAGTGGTGGGTGTAGTTGCGTCGGCATTGGATAACTGTAACAGTTGTGTGCTAGAAGTATTTGGTTACGGTTGTTGGACATACTCTAGAAGATTTCTAATTAATTCTAAGGTGGGATTAAATAGTGTAAGCCACCTGTTACTTTGTATATTAGGAAATTCACAATTTGTCCACACTTTCAATTAGAGGGTTCAACAATAACAAATAAACCTTCGCGACAAGTTTTTTCGCATTTTATAGGTAACGTGCCAATAAATTAGCGATTAAAGTAGAAGAAAAGAACTTTAATTTAAAATGGGAATGGTTAAAATCGGTCGGTTCTGTGCAAAGTTACGTGCATTTAAAAATCGTGAAAAATGATAAAAATGTTAAGAATTATTACATAAATTGGCTCAAAATCGCGTATTTTTGTCATTTTTCACGATTTTGAATTTTATGTCGTATTTAGGTCAAATCAAGCGTTAAATATTATAAGAGTTAATATAGACTTTCTAGTAAGGATAGTTCGAATTGGTTGATGATTAAATTTCTTCTCTGGAGCTTATTTTGATAGGAACAAACAAGGAGTCTTGCGAAGTACACGAAAGGTACAAGAGTAACAAAGCTACAAGCGGATAAACTTGACCTACTTAAAAGTAATATAAGTAAAAAACGGAAGAGCGATTTTTCTTTTTTGAATTTCAAGTTTTTTTAATTGATTTACAGATAATGCCAAGGTGCAGCTAATGAAGGATTTTTAGCTGCAGTTGAATTGAATTACTGGAAAGATCTTGTGGCATTTTTAAAGCTACACATTAGAGCCCTGATCTTTTGGGTTTGGAGCCTGTTTTGATTAAAAAACATTTTAAAAAGCGTTTTATTGAAAAATACCTTAATATACCCTAGAGCTAATAAAATGACAACGTTACAAATAGACAAATTTTCGTACTGAGAAAATAATCAATTCTTGGTTCTCAAAATATTTATCAACTTTTTGTTATTATTTAATTAATCTTAAGAATCTTGCCAAATACCATTTTAATCTACGATAACAATTTTGATTTACTCGTGAAATGGCAATTGATAACGAACTTGTTAAAGAAAAACGAAATCTCGCAATAAAATTGACTAATACTAAGTACACGCCGAGTGAGAATTCAGAGTTCAGTGATCCAGATCGAGCAAACGCAACGCAAATTATAAAACTGAAACTCGTGAGCTGCAGATATATAAGCGCTGGTTTCAAAACACGCTATGTTCCATAGAGTCTGTATAGATAAATTCTTTATTATTATACAGTTAGTTACTTGAAGAATTAAATTGGCCAATGGGTATTTGAAAAATCCTTAAAATAAGCTAATTTTTAAAATGTCAAAGTTCTCTATGGCTACAGTTAATAGTCTTTATTCTATATAAATTTCTTAAGTACACAAAATTTGCCTTCACAAATTATCTACAAAATATCTATATTTTCAATCTTCTTTTTTTCTAAAATTTTTCAGAATGTAAAAAAAAAAAAAATATTTGACCATCACGTCAATCACTGAACAAAAAAAATACGGAATTTTAACGGTACGGCATTTTACTCCAGTTATTCACGGTTTAACGTTTCCTCGTTGTTATAAAAATTTTTTATTTTTACGATAATTGTAAGATGATCTAACGAGAATGGAAAAGAAAAAAATTATTTCATTGTACACATAAATATGAGTGGTTATAGTTTTACCTATTTAATTAAAACCAAAAAAAAATATCGAAATGTTAAAAAACTTTTATATAATTAAAAAAAAAGAAGTATAATTAAAAAATGAATGCAATTTCGTTAAGCAATCCGTATAACCGGCAGCTATACATATATAACATATTTAATTTGGGCCATTAAAAATCGTTAAAAAGGAACTCAACTGTCTAGTTGTTCGCCATACGATTAGCTCCAGTTACAAAACTAATTTTTTTTTCTCGCGTTTATACGTAAAAACGTATTATGTAAACTCTACATATCCACTGATCTTATAAAAAAAACCCAATCCCCGATCAAATTTTCTCTCGTATATCCTCTTGTCATGAATTTTCAATTACTATCCCTCACTCCTCCACTGAAACTTTCTCAATTACAAACAACACAAGCGCTTGTCTTGCCGAAATTTCGGAAAGGTTTCCCGCGCCTCGCACAATAAGATAGTTACATGCATATTATACAGCAGCCTCGAAAACCGGGTTACGAAATAAGCGTTGGAAAGGTGTATACACGCGCGAGCGCACCGAAGTTTCATCGACGCCGCGGTGGTTTTCAAAGTCGCTTTTGTAATTTAAAATAAGTACGCCCGATTACATGGGGTTTTGATATTTGCAATTAACCCGTAGTTCTGTTCGAAGCAACGTCGTATAGAAACAGAGTAGTTTTGGTGAGCGGGATTATATTTTGGTGCAGGCAGCTCGCGATATGCTGAAAGTGAACGTTCCGAGGTATGGCTGGTTTTGACCCATTTACTTTTTTTTTCTTTTTTTTTTTGCGCGTTACACCGCGTTATTCGGCTTTATGCAATATGTTTTTGATATTAAGCTTTAGATTATCGTATTCAAAGTTTGGGGATTCATAAAAGTGGGCGTCGGTTGCTGTTAATGCAGTGTTGCAAGTTCCGTATGGGTTTTCAAATGCTTATTATATATAGGAAGCGCTAAATAATTTATTTTTTTACTTTCAATATGATATTCAAACGCAATATCATAATTATAATTTTATTTGCGGATGAAAGAAAGTAAATTTTTTTAACACTCTTATTGTATACGTAAGTATATATAGAGATGTAAATATTTTTAAAATGCGATTCCCAAAGTGAACTAATTTGAATGAGGGTTCAATGATGAGCAAATACATTTGGATGTAATATTTTTAATGTAGACGATAGTATAAAGGATTAAATGCACAGATATACACGTATAGTTTAATTCGTTATTGGAAATATAACTATATACATGGAGAAAAAGATTTTATTGAAATTATACAGTATTCCATTTATTAATGAGGAGATAAAATTGCATTATGTAAGAAAATTAATATAGTTTTACTGTCATTAGTAACAACACACACACACACACACACACACACACACACACACACACACACACACACACACACACACACACACACACACACACACACACACACACACACACACTTACCTGTTAGGTAAACCAAGCAGACCGAGCAGACTTTAAAATTAAGATATCATTAAAATTACAAAATATATAGCCATTATAAATTACATATAGGAATAGAAAAATTAAAAAAGAAAAATTTACATTATAACAAAGTTATTCAATATTAAAACGTGCATAATACTATTGGCTTTCAAGTTTAACAGAACTGTACTATAATTCTATTAAAATCCTTTTCTGCCTACCTACAAAAAACTTTCATTTCCAAATACTCTTAAACTCCCTTTGCCTCAAGCCCTCCCGATTCTAATTCCCTTAACGGGAGTGTCTGGCTTAAACAATAATTTTCATGTAAATAATTGGACAGAAAATGATGCATCTAATACAGCTTGAAAATAATATAAAATTTTATTCTGGAGTACAAATGTCGACAACCCAAAAGTGTATGCGCCAACAAGTTTTTGAATATAGTTACTTTTTTAATATTCAAAAACTTGTTGGCGCATACACTTGTTGTATGCAGAATAAAATGTTGTATTAGTTTCAATTATTTACATAAAAAAGAAATGAAAATAATTGTTTAAGCCATGACACTCCCCTTAACCGCGTCGGCCAATAAGAAAAACCGCGCGACAATTCCGACGGCCGCTACAATCACACAGCTCGCTTGCACTCGCTTTCGGCGATCCGCAGGGTCGCTCGTCGCGCGAATCCCCTGGGTGGAGTCCGCGCCTAAGTATATAATCCGCGTCCGCACATACACACGCGATCGCTGCTAAATTGCGAAACGCGCGCGACATTGACGGCGGTTATTGGTTATAATTTATGGCTTGTTTGCGCACCGGCGCAGTCTCGCGCCGCGCGGTAATTGCCCGTCATTACAATGGCGGGAATTGCCGTTTGATGGTCGGAGAAATTTCCTATACAAACAAAGGAGCCTGTATCCTAATTTTGCTTCGTAACCGTGAAATTTTGGCGAATATACGGAAAACCGTATATATTATGTATTACGAAATGGCTTCCTCGCCGCGTTTGCGTTTGCGCGCGCGGCATCAAATTATTTATTAAGATTGAAATGACCTTATTCTATTCTCATTTGCGTAAGCGCACGCGCGCGCTCGAGTAAACTGTAACACAAAGATTCAGACTGATAATGAGGAGATTTTATTATTATGATTTTTTTCTTTTTTCATCGCAATAGGGCCTTTGTGCGCCGGAGCGTATGATTAACGAGATCAGATTTTCGCTTTTGAAAACGCGCGCGCACGCGATTAAAAATAATGAACGCGAATAAAACGATGATATATATACATTTTCTATATATTCTGTTGTGCGAATGGAAAAGACCTCTTGCAAAAGAGACGTTTAACGTTTTTGCGAAGAAAGAAAAAAAAATGGAAAAGCTACAGGCGCGCTCTTCTCGCTATTGTTTAATTCGTCCGACCTCGTTTCCTTTACTTTTATGTTTTCTCTCTCTCTCTCTCTCTCTCTCTCTCTCGTATACAAAACTTATAAAAATCCAAGCATACTGGCCCCGTTCTCGGTCAACTTTCGTCCTCCAGAATACTTCACTCGCCCCACGTGCTAACAGCTATAATATGTTGTTATAATAAAACTATATTTATGAAAAAAAAAAAATTGTCGGTAACCACGCTCGCAAAGGTTCTGCAATCATATACCAAACTGCGAATAAATGGAGAAAATAATAATAAAAACTTAGTAACCGTGTATTTATCTAAAATGTTACTATATTTCCTAATATGTAGACTATATAGCAATAAAGTAACACTAGCCAAAATCACGCTATAAGGTGTATACAAGCCGCGTGCCGTCATTGTTTGTATTAAATCCGCTAATCATTCCATCTCAGCAACCATATGCATTAAACACCGCGCCAACTCTCGCCGCACTTTATGACACGCTCTCATGTAGGGCAACCACCTCGCGTTTAATTCTATACAGCTATATATTTCGTATCCCCCCCCCGCCCCACCGTCTTGCGCAATACTTTTTATAATATACTTAACGATTTGAGCCAGAATTTCGCTGGAAAGTAAAAGCCGCAGACCGGTTATATGCATGCGCGTGTTCGGGTGTCGCGCAGTGGCGGCGCGCTTCGTCGCCCATTAATTATATGATCGCTATATTGCTATATACGTGTGTATGTATGTGTATGCGTGTGTGTATAGGTACTTCCAAGTGCCATCGGACGTACACGTACGTGATGCGCTCGTGTAAAAGTTGATCGAATTAGAACGATGAAAATAACCGGCGGCGGGAGGAGGAGGGTGAGGGGAGGAGAAGCCTTTATTGAAAATGAAAGAAAGAGCTTGGGGATGGATGATTGCGGAGGATGATTATTTTCTTTTTCGACGGGTCGGGGGCATTGAGGTTGCAGTGGGCGGGATGCCGACCTTGGTGGTTATAGTTTTATGTTGGATCCTTGAAAAAGCTTTTGTAATTTTGTATTATTTATCATCGTCATTTGGTCATTTACCATTGAATCAAACGTAAAATTTCAATCACCTATTATTATCGTCATTGTTGAAAGCTGACGAGTTCATTATTTATTAATACACTCCTTTTTATATGCAAGAATAATTTGTATTTTAGGAAAACTGCGAAAAAACGTTTCATAAAACTGTAGGAATTTTCAAAACATAATTGAACATAATTGAACTCAAAAATTTTTTTTTTTCTATGTAAAGATCCTAATCTCAATAAGATGTAGATTATCAGAACTGATTTATACCTTACTTTGACATAATGATACAGTACCAGTTTCCTGCGAATATTTTATTCCCGTTATTATAACCATTGAATAACAAGTAGTTTATTATTCATTACATATCCATACAGATGTGACCGAAGAAATCTACATTGTAAAACAGTTACACGATACAATTATTAATAAAATCAAAGTTCCATCGCGTCGATCGAATCCTAAAAAAATCCGTTACTCTCCGACACTTTCATCCGTCCCAAAAATTACATAAACACCTAAATCACACCAACGCAATGAGGATGTAAATAAATAAATACGCGCCGCTCGCGTAATCGTCCCATTAATAAACATTTTATAATATAATATACTTACGCGCAACCCCCAATGCCAACCGGTGAAGCTTTTTTTTTTTCTTCAATTCGTTCAACGGGGAAAAACAGATTCATATTACGCGAAAATGTTAATCGAGGAAAACGAAATCGAAAAATGTCGAGCTATTGTTAATATGCATGATCTGGTGTGACATTCCCGTTACATACGATTCGTGCGATTGAACGACGGTGAGTGGACTGGAGCGATATGCGCAACGCCTGTAATTATAAGCGTAGAATTTTTACAATTCTTATTCATAATTATTAGTTTTCTCGAGGCACTCGCGCGAATTGTTTCTCTATGCGTTGTACAAGTATATTGAAATTGCGATACACTTACTTAAGGAATATTCAAAAGCGTTGTTGTTGCGTCAGATTTTCTATGCGACGATTATAAAAAGCGAGAAAAAAATTTCTTTGGATTTATATATCAGTGTAGCCCCGTTTGGGTTTCCTCTTAAATTTGAAAAATCCACGATTCCAATGTCAGAGCAATTAAGAGAACTTTTTTTTCTTCTGCATTCGCGAGGATACGTTGTACGCACGCGTGAAATACAGAGTTGAGTTTTTTTTGTTTATTTACGCAAGGATAAAATGGTCATAGCCATTCGAAAGATAAAAGCTGATTTGTGGAGCATTACCTTTATTTATTTACTCAGAAGACGTTTGTTTAATTATTGAAGTTTTCTTTTACTAAGAATTTATAGGCACGAGCCATCTGAAAGTAAAATCTTTTTTTTATTGTCAATAAAAAACCAAATTGAAACAATGTTTGTGTATGCTTGAACGTTGAAACAATTGTATAATAGCAATGATATCGCTCACTTTGACCGGACTCAACATTTATTCTTCTAAATGATACGGATGTACATGACGAACGGATGAACAATAGAAAATGTCTAGAAAAAATCATTGAATAAAATCAGTTTAAAGCATGAATACATGATCCAGAAACCGCTTTTGTTTAACGTCAACAGCAGCAGTGCGCGATATGCAAAGCACGCGAACATAATAATCGGCGTTATGCTCAAGTCAGACCTCGGGGTAGCGTCGTTATGTCGACATTATACCATAATTCCGCATTAACGCTTGCTATGATTGGCCACACGTGTATCTCCGCCATAAATTCATATTAATGCCGTACAATTAAAAGAAACAGCACATACACAGTAGTTACCCGCCGGGATTCCGGGATACGTGTAGTGTGGTATTTATTAAATTAAGCGTCATGAAAATACATGAATGGCAGTCCGATGAATAATACAAAGTTTGTATTAGTGCGGCGCCTCTTTTCTAAAGACTAGGTATAATCTAATATAATACGTTGTATCGTTTGATAAAAGAAAACAAAATGTAATGTAAATTAAATTGCTTCGCTGTAACAGGACTCAGAGGCGCATTTGGAGGAAAAGCAATAGTGGATTGTAGACGGTAAGTTTATTGAAAGTAAATTAATTCTGACTATAATGTGATAAATTAATCGACTAGATTGTGTTGACAATTATAAAAATGAATTTTATTAGCATTAAAAGACATTTTAAGCAACAAATTATTTTTTAATAGACAATTAACGCACGAGTGACACTTTATTTTCATAGACAACAAAACTTCTGGAATGCATGCGCCTATAGAACTTCAATGAGTCGTGATATTTCAGTCTTATGACCTCCTTTCACGTGCTTCTTAACAATTTCATTTTAAATTGTCGAACGTAAACTTATTACTTTATCGAGCCGATATTTTATTTAGAAATTTATTGCGAAATCATTTCAAAAATATACTTCGATCCCACAACTCTCTGAACAAACGCGAATAATTGAAACGAAAAAAAAATTTCTATTTTTTCAGGATTATTAAGATGTATGCACGCCAACTCGTCGCAAAAAAAACTGCACGCGCGATTTTAATCTAATTTATTAAGCTAGTAATCCTCGAATCTGGCATTATTCGATTTTTAAAATGCAAAGAAGCAGCCGCTTTTTTCAAAACGTTTTCTAACTAATGGCTACATTAATTACAAATTTTTTCATTTTTTATGCTACCTCGTAGTGATTTGCAGGCGAGAGCGGACCCACCCATTTTCTCTGTCAAAGATATAATAAGGCGTTTCAAAATGTTTTTTATAATCCAAGGAAGCAATTAATGCGCTCATTGCTGACAAGTGAATTGTATATTTGTTAAATTTATTACAGGCAAATGATTTCAGTGCGTGTTTCGTTTGAATGAAAAAAAAATGTAGTCGATATTCAAAACGCATGATAATACGAGAAAATTTGAATATTTTCCTTCTAAAATATAAAAAATACTTACTCGAAGATCACAGAGGCGAGGTTTATCCTGTAAGAATGGTAGTACGGTATAAAATATAGATTCCTTACGGCTATATATTAGGATTTACTTTATTTACCAAAGTCAATAGTTATTGGCGAAATTCGCTCTATTGGCAATCTAAT
>JAPYZP010001447.1:0-45810 GCA_030522985.1 Torymus sinensis | reverse complement strand
AGCGTGAACGGCTTTAAGCCATCATCGAGAGTAAGGACGACGTGCGCGGAGGAAGCCGAAGGAAAATGGTGCTTGCTGAGAGAAACTCGGATAGCGTGAGGAACGGTCGGCGGTCTCAGGGCCCCAGCCCCAACGGACAGACCGAGTCCTCCAGCGAGGAAGACGGAGGTAAGGCTTTTTTCTCTCTCTCTCTCTCTCTCTCTCTCTCTTTCTCTCTCTCTCTCTCCGTCTCTCTTTCTATCTCACTCATTATTTGCGATTTTTCTTTGCGCTTTTTCTCAAAGAGGGTAGTTCGTCTCTGGAGGGTTTTCTGGAAGAGCTTGCGTCGCTCACAGACGGATGATGCTGGCACCCCCGCTGGGGTCGTACCTACTACCTCTCAGGGTGCGAGTGGGTCCCACCTATCGATCGCAATGAAACTTGCTCCTTTGCGAGCTTCCTAGTTCCGCACTTTTCGTGGAGCAGTTGACGACAAACGGTGCGCCCCACTTCTTGGCCCCCTTTTTCGCAATTTTTTTTTTATGGCCGCGAGCTCCAGAGACGACGCTCCCGCCGCGAGCTTTTTCGCTTGGGAACAGCGAGTTGTTCTCTTTTCACGCCTATACTTCAAATATAACTAGCCACTTCAATTTCTACTGGTGTTTTGTAAAATTCAACATTCTTTTCACTAAAAAATCCTTTTCTCTCCTTTTGCAGTTCCCGCGGAGAAGATTCGCGTCGGCAGGGATTATCAGGTTATCGTTCCTGAGCTGGTTCCCCTGAATGGTTAGTGGCATCGCATTTTATATTATTAACTGACATAAGTGTATTTTCAGAGTTCTAATAATTTATTTTACTTCTAGAGCGTAAAATAGACATGTGTCCGGAAAAGGCTTTACTTGTGTGGTCTCCAACGAACGACATACCAGATCCAAAATGTAATTATAGAAAATTATTCTTATTGTTTTTAATATTATTTCTTTCAATTTAACAAAATGTTAAGTTATTAAACAATTTTCAGTGGACGAATATATTATTTTGGCAAAAGAGAAATATGGTTACAACGGGGAACAGGCACTAGGTATGCTATTCTGGCATAAACACAATTTGGACAGAGCAGTCCTTGATCTCGCAAATTTCACACCTTTTCCTGATGAATGGACAGTCGAAGATAAAGTTTTATTCGAACAGGCCTTTCAATTTCATGGAAAAAGTTTTCACAGGATTCGTCAAATGGTAGGTATTATTACTGTAGAACCAAAGTAATGAGACTTTAAATACAAAAATTTATAACTTTTGATGTATTAGCTTCCAGATAAATCAATCGCTAGCCTTGTCAAATACTACTACAGTTGGAAGAAAACTCGTACTAAAACTTCACTTATGGACAGACAAGCAAGAAAGCTCACTAGTGGTGGCAAGGAAGGTGAAAATGGAAGCGAAAACGGAAGTGACCAGGGATCCTCAGATAGTGAAACTGAAGAAAAAGTAAGTGAACCTAATATTTTCCTAAGGGTATAAAACTTTATTTTGCATGTTAGCTGCATGTGTAATTAAAATTTTTTGTTTCTTTTTTTTTAATACTGTGTATTTAAATTAATTCATCCTGCGCATTCACTTTGTTTGGTTCATTTCACCTATGATTATTTATTTATTTTATTTTATTTATTTTTTTTTTTTATAATAGCATCTCGAGTTACTGCATTGCATAGTACTGCAACTAGTGAAATGTAAGATTGTGTACAAAAATATTATTATATATAGAAATTTTTTATATATATAGTAATAATTATCATAGAATCGTTCTCTTACATTTTACTTAGATTTTTCAAAGGAAGACACTTGTAAACTGACCCAATATGAAATATGAACAAAATTTTAATAATTGTGGGTTATTTAATTATTTCCTTTAAAAAATCTTATCACATATGTCTGATCAAATGACTAAGATCAGCAACACTTCACCATATACAGCTTTCACAACGAAAAAAGGAATCACTCTAAAAAATGTATCCACACGGCAACATATTTTAAAAATAAGATTAATTATATATCCACACAAATTAAATTAGGAGTATCATGCAAATTACCATAAATTCATGGTATCATATAGAATGTTCAAGTTTGATAGACTTTAGTATAAGTTTCATCTCTAAAAATTTTTTATTTCTTCATACTATCACTGTGAATATTTACAATTATTTTTGGGAAGATTTACAGTAAAACCATTAATCTATGTAGAAGAGGTAATGTTAGCTATATTCCTTAGCAACAGCAATTAAAAAGAAATGAGAAAATCATAGTAATTTATTAACTAAAAAGAGTTTCCAAATGAAAATTAGATAAAGTCTAAAAGCTTATTATATCAAATACTAAACAAAAATTGTTTGACTATATTGACTATAAAAAATTTGTCAAAATTATATTACAACTAATTCTAATGATTGTTCTAGAGTTGATAGTTTTCTAAAAAACTAATGCAACTTAGTCCTAGTGAAACTTAGAAGTTCTTTAAATTAGCAGTTAGAATGATTTTTATTATACATCTTCCCCTATATGCATTGATGTTAGATGTCAATAAATCATTTGTTTCTTCAAGACTCAGTGTCTAACAAAAATATAAAATTTTGTCGTTTATAAAAAACGTTTGAACGTGGAACGTTCCAGAAATGGACGATCCACCGCGGAATACGTCGTGGAAAGAACCAGACGATGCCAGGGAGCCAAGGCACTGACGCCAAGGCCTCATCCGACTCGGAAAACGTTCCTCAGGTTCAGGTACTCAACCTAAACCTTAAAGAAGTTCTCACTTTTGCATAGTCTTCTTTTTTTTAGTACTGCTTATCCATACTGTTTATACATACATATTATACATATATACATATATTTGCCATGTTACTTTTCCCTTTGCACTGAGCAAGTCTACTGTCTATAAAAAAAAATGTAGATATCTGCGTTAAGAGCTTTTGTATTTCATTCGAAATCCTTCTTCATCACGAACTCTTTATTTTTTAAGCCCATCAGAAAAGTATAAACTTGTATTACATTGCTTGCAGTGCACCTTTTCTTCTTTCGTTACCAAATGCTTGAAAATCTTTAAATCAAGTGCTCGAATCACTAAGCAACACTCATCAGTTATCCCTTTTTTATAGAACATTCATTTTACATTTATCCTGGGTGTATATGAATTTTCCACTATATTTTTATAATATGCAGGTCTGATGTTTTTGTGATTTTTGTACAAAAAGAAATCAAGTTAATTATTTTTGGCAAATTGGTAAATTATGTGACATAACTTATGGCTTGGCAATATAGAAATTTTTAATAGTAAAAGTGTTCAATACAAATTCAAAATTGTTATACTTAACAAAAATGTTTATCACGTTTTGCTCTACAAAATCGCAAAAACCACTTAAATTTATATAAGTACACACATTATCTGTATAAATAAGAAAAATAACTAAAATAATTAATGTTAATTTTATTTTTCAGCAAAAATTTTTCAATTAAAGATTTAACTTTTAGTGAAAAAAAAAAGTCATACAATATTTAAATAAAAAATTAAATATAAAAACTAATTTTATTTTAAATTCAAATATTTAAAATCTTAATTATTGCAACAATAATAAGCCAAAAAAGTTTATTTAAATTTGGTATCTTCAGTCTTAGAAATCATAATATTGGAAATTCATTTATATGTGACATCTTGTAGATACACGCATTGCATCACGATAATTAATGTTCAGCAATATGCCGTGGGTGTTCTTCGAGAATTTTCGCACTTTTTTGATATTAATATAAAAAAAATCAATATTATCGGATTGGTTTTGATAGTCATAAGAAAACGAAACGTACAGAGATTACTGAACGAAACGCGAAAACGTGAAGTAAAATGATGTTTATGTGTAAAAAGAGAAATGAAGGCATGGGCGGGATGAGCTATTTAAAAAAGGGTATTATGTGTTGTAGGGCTCGTGTAGCAACTGCGGCGTTGCTTGTCATAGCGTTCGTGCTACGCCCAAGGGACACGCGTGTCATAGCTGCTATCTGCATTGGAGGTCAGTGGATCTAATGTCTTCCGAACAAATGAATTCATTTCTAATTAGTCAGGAAAAAAAAGAAACAAAAAATTAACGTTTCTCGGGAGCTCGAGTCACGAAAATCCCCCATTTGTCCTCCTACATGCATGCCCGCGAAAAGGTGTCGAAGACAAACGGTGTACCAAAGGTGGATTGTAACTTTCCTGATATATGCCTGTGTTGTCGGTGTCAAAAGTAGACTTATTTGATTGAGAAACTTTATGTTTGTTACACGTTGTATAGGGATAAAAGAAAATTTCGATATTATATCATGTGTAGCGCTAACTAATTTCAAAAGAAATTAGTGGCCAATTTTGATTACAGATATTTATATAATTCAATAAATTTTTATCGACTGTTTTTTTTAACGCTTTCCGTCTTTCTATTAAAAAGGCAAATATGAATTTTTGTGGCTCAAGCCTGCTACCGAGTTAGTAAGGGCACTATTGATTCAGTAAATACTGGTGTACATTGAAAAAATGAATTTTTACTAAAGTTTAAAATAATACTCAAAATGGATAGATGCATATCTGTTTGGAGTTTTAATGGAATTTTTTCATTGTACATCTAAAATGAAAGAGCGTTTTCGGAGAAAGAAATTAAATGAATTTATTAGCATTCTCTGCTACTTCTATCGCAGTCAAATATCATGCTCTCTAAAGACGTTCTTTGACAATAATATATACAACGCTCTCTCAACTCTTGGCTGGAAAATTGTCGAAAGTGAAGTTTTGCGAGTCCTTTCGGCGAATTCGATGGAAGGAGAGAGTTGAGAGGGCGAGCGAAATAAATAAAAGGAAAAGAGTAACAATCCGCTATATAAACAAAAAACACGTACGTGCTGCAGGCGTACTGGTCTAGCGAGGCCCTTGAGCTCTATGCCTGGGAGGTCCAACAAGCGCAAGCCGCCGCGTGGGCTAGTCGTCAACCACGACGATCTCGCGGCTCTAGCCGGTCAGACGAGCCAAGCCAACAACACCCTTCAAGCTATAGATACAGAAATCGTTAGCCTCAAGCGACAAGTACGTTATATACCACCGACCAATCACAACCAAATAAAAACGCAAAAAGAGAGAAAGAGAGTTTCCGCGGTGCGATGCGTCCGCGTGACGCTCTACCACCTGACGCGGGCGCATCGCGCGACCGAGAGAGTATCTAGTGCTACCGTCGCGTAGCTCTAGGCACCGATCGTGTGGATACATTTTTCTTTGCCATTTTTTTTCTTTTATTATTTTCACACCTCTCTGTTTACATCTTTTGTTACTTACGCTTTCGGCCGGTTGTTTTCCTTGTATACTTAACAAATGACCTTTCGTTTTCTTTAATTATCACGCAGTTAATATATTTATATATATATGTATAAACGTAACAATGTATGCGAGCTTTGCAGGAGCTTTTGTCAAAATTTTTTGGTTCAAAGCAAATTTTGCCTATAAATAAGTTAGTTTGATGTGCTTTACTCTACATATCTCTATATACTTTCATTTGAAAATAACACCGAGCGTTTGCAATAATCGTCACGCTTGTAACATATCCTTCACTAGATCGAGTGCATAGCTATACGCGTGTATATTAACGTTTAACTGGTGTGTGTCGCAGATCCAGTCGAACAAGCAGCAAGTGAGTGGACTAAAGCGCAAGACGACGGACGGCCTTGACGAGCTCCGGCCCGCGGAGAAGTCGGCCCGGATAAATTCCCGCTGGACGAACGACGAGCTCCTCCTCGCCGTCCAGGGTGTTCGCAAGTATGGCAAAGACTTCTCGGCGATTGCCGACGTCATCGGCACCAAGACCGAGGCGCACCTGCGATCCTTCTTCGTCAATCACCGGCGGAGATACAACCTCGACGCTGTGCTCAAGGAGTACGAAGCCGAAAACGGACCCATTCTCATCGAAGATGAGAAGGACGAAAAGGTATCGTATGTACAGCGTTTGAACAATTTTATATTGGAAGAGAGTATAACAGTAGGTAGTGTACATGAAAATTCTCTCGGCGATCCCAATCATATAAAGATACTACTTCAAAGTACAAAAAGGATCGTGATTTTGTAGAATTTTTTCATTTTTTACTTTTATAGTTTAGGACATTTAATTAATCTCAATAACTCGTTTCAGATGGACGTTGACACACCAGCAAATTCGGACTCCGCGGAGACCTCACAGAAAACAAAAACAACGTCAAGTGTCAATCAATCATCGAAATAACATACAAGTTCCGTTCTTAATGCTATAAAACGCGTTAAGCAAACTTAGAAACACAATTATTGCATTAAGCTATTTCATAAGAGTCTACCGCGAGAAGGCGCAGAAACGGTGTTTCCTCGTCAAATTAACGATTAAGATATCCTTTCCGTAAGCTATAACGTAGCACAAAGTCAAAATCGCAAGCTTCCACTTTTTTTATTTTTCAATTGTACTTTTGTTTTCAACATTCGATTATCGTCTCCTAGGCTCGAAAAAAATGGTCTTGAATGTTTAGCATTTTTGTCACGGTTACACACATGAATGATGCGTTCAAACGGAAACGTCGAGATTTGCAGGTGTTCTAAGTATAAGATTTTTCCATGCATGTGTGTGTCGGTAGAAAAATAATTTCTTACCGCCTGATTGTAAATATGGATGATGTTTATTTAAGTTCAGATTAGGATAAATAGTTGCAGAAAATTTTTAAAATTCGTTAATTTAATCGAATAAGACTCACATTTTTCACAAATTCTAGTGTAAATTATAAAGGAGTTATGCGTTTTCTCGACAAGTTCAGTTATTGAAAAACGTAATATTAATGAGAAAATAACTCCTCATTGTTTGCGTCATACGTGAATTTATACGTCGCCAATATACATATATGTACATACATACTCGCTAAGATTGTTATGTATGTGTAATGTGTACGACTTCATTGAAAAATTCACAATAGGTATATAAAATAATAATGTAAGCGATTGATGCCATTTATCTGATTGATAAGGCATATTCATTCGCAAATACTATGTATATTATCGCAGAATTAACGTAGGTAAAATCAAGCCACAGAGATTCAACGACAATTGAAAAATGTAACTATAAAAATAAGTTCTCATAACTATAACTATGATAATTTTCAAAAATTATCTTCAGATTCCAGACACTAAGTTAATCATTCAATCATTGTATGAAACTTTCGTTACTTTGAATTTGTACATTTAAATTACAACATTAATACATCCGCAATATCTTGTCTTTAAATTTCTTATAAATATAATACGCATTTTAATAAAATCGTGTTTTTAATAAAATACATTATATGTAAGATTGAAGGTTTTATCCACAACTAGTACGGAAATCTTTCTAGGCTGTTAAAAGGAAACTTTTAAAGCATGTAAACTATGTTCATATGTGGATAAACGGATTATTATTAGTACCACTAATAAATATTAGTATTTTAATATTAAAGTTTTACATTCTTCGAACTTTGTATTGATATTTAAAGAAGCGATTTGTGCCGTAAATTGCAACAATGTAGTATTACATGTTCTTAAAGTTCCAGCATTTGAGAATTATTCAGCCTGAAGAGATATCTTGTAAGTATTCTCTATAAAATACTACTTAGTTCAATACTAAAAGAGTTGTCAATCAATAAAAGGCGAAAAGCAATTAATCGAAATTATGTTTCGTTAATATACTTCTATATAATAAATAATGAATCCATAAAATCTTTGTGTCATAAAAAACAGCAATGAAAATAATTTATTAGTACAGTACAAAAAAACCATTACAAACAAATTTTTATTTAACAAACATTGAAAAAGTTATTTAAAGTACGAAATATTTTTACGTACATGGCCACAAAACAAATTGTTTTTTACAAACTACATAAAGTAATAAGGTATCATAGCCTTGGGTATATCAAAATGACATTGTTTTATCTACTACCTCGCTTTGTACATCTTTCTTTTTTGATTACATATATTATAAACCCCAATCATTTTTATTTGACAACTGCATACGTAGTGTACAATGTAAACACCAATCAAATACAAATTTTTAATTTTATACCAAGATGTAAAATACTTTTGAACTGATACAGATTAAATCTTTATTACGTGCAAAGTTGAAATACAAGATATTGGCTAGTTTTAATATTGTCGTTGTAAAAAGTACTAACGCGAAAACTCTAAAAAGCATCACTTCTGTCACATTGATACAAGCAAGTAGTAAATTATAATACCTTATAATTGTAACGTTAATTTATTTTATAAGAATAAATGCATACAAATTTTTCAAATATAGTTTCATCACAGCCAATAAAATAAAGGCTGTACAATACGATGTAAATAATGAATCAAATAATAAGATTTGAACAAGCACGTAAGCATTGTCGAATTAGGTACGACTTTCTCAATATGAATTAAAGTAAATCATATGGTAGTTAATTGCCAACATTTTTGACTGTGCTTCAACGGCGTATATTGATTTCACCGATTAAGTATTTGTGTACAATTTTAATGATACTCGCAGAAATGAAGAAAACGTGAAATATTTTTCAGAGCATTCTCTGGCAAAATATTTAATACAATGTTTTCACGAGTGTGGACTGTTATTTAAAAATCTAGTTTTAAAAAATCATTCAATAGCTATATATTTTTTAACAAGTTGATTGTAATAAAACTAATGATTACATGCGTAGCTCTTGATTTGCTACTGTTTTTCATTATTGACGGAATTTAGTTGATTGTATAAATCATATGATTGTATAGCATTTATTTATGATAATATAATAATAAATTTAAATACAATATAAAGTTATTGACTTTTATTTTTATTGAGATAAACCTCATTGACTACTTTTAATTTTTGAGATAAGTATTCATGATATTTAATACCTAGAATATCTTGAAGATTATTCAAATCAATATTCATTTTTTGTATCAAATCGTATTTAGTATTAAATATGCGAGTACTTATGTTTTCATAAACCTCTTTATCTTTTAAAAGAGAGTTTTGTGAATTTTGTTGTTGTATACAAAATACTATAAAAGTTATAAGTTTTGATTCTTCTTTATGAGGCTCTACGGTATTATCATCAAAAGGATTTTCTATATCAAAATTATTACACTGTAATTTAATTGTAGAAAAATACTGTTCGAAAAATTCAATGACTTCTTGATCATCAAGTACTCCTAATAAAGTCTGTTCCGACACTAAATTCAGTAATAAAGTACTATAGATGATTTCATCCATTACTTTTTCCTTTGACAAACGGCATCCTAATATTACATTGTCTAAAACACTATTTCGAATCATTTCTCTTATGCAATATACTTCATCCTTAAGCAACACTAGCGAAGCTAATAATGGTGTCACTCTACATTTAGTATTTAAATGATCAAAATTATATAAAAGAATTTCAAGCCCTTTCGCTATTAGTTGCCTAAGAATTTCTGAATAATCAAAATAATTTGATAGTGTAATTTTTTCTTTTGAAATGCACGAAATCAAGTCTTCAAAAAGATCATACGTTCCCGAACCTCGTAACGAAAGAACATGTATGAATGTTAGTAACTCCGACAAATGAATAGTACGAGTAAAAGATCCTTCTAATTTGGACGCAAAAGTTTTTAATTTCGATATATCCGCGTATTGTAGTTCAATATGTTTGCCCCGGAATATGTTTCTTATTGATTTATTTGCGTAAATATTTATTTCTTCTAACAATATTTGATGGGTTTTTTCAAAATTATTTAAAGCAAAATCAATACTTGTCATCAGTAAAGTACGATTATGATGTGGTGCATATTTCAAAAAATTAATACCAAAATCTATACATTTGGCTTCTAACATCGATCTAACCATTGAATAACTTTCATTATATGAAATGAAATTTACGAAAAGATTCATTAGTTCATCCACAAATTCAAAAAACCCAGGTTTTGTATTTTCAAACATTTTATCAAAATTATTTTTCTTTTTTGATTCGACAGTGTAGTTTTCTTCAATAACTATTTTAAATTTACGAGACAATCTCAACAATTGAGCTTCAACCGCGTAACATAGTTGCTTGTGTGCAATCAATATTGATCTTCGGCTCCAAAAATTCCACAGAGTTTCAATTTTGGAGCGTATTTCTAAATTTTTTCTTACTTCACTCAGTGATTTCATTTTTGAATGCTTAACTGAAGTACTTCGAGTTTCATCGTCTTGCTTTTCATGCAGATACTCCAACGTACAGAGAGATCCGTTAAGATGGTTAAAATTGTTTATTGAGGTTATTTGAGTCTTTAAATGACATATCTCTTGTTCGATCGTTGATAAACCAACAGTGGCAACAAATGATTTTGCGGCCAAGTGACGAACGTGTGCCGTTGGACTACGCAAGAATACATTAAGGTAGCTCCTAATTTGTCTTACGTAAGTTATTGACGTTCCATCAATCAATTCACAGCCACTAAAAAACATCTTTGAGAGAAGAGACAGAATATGAATGATATTTGTACTGTTTTGCCATTTCTTGTTTTCACTTTCAACTGGCTGACAAAAAGCTAATAAAGTCACAAGAACATGAGCTGCTAACTGTGGAAAATGAGTTGCGAAATAGTTAACAGAATATCCATATCCAAAGTCTACAGATTTTGCTCCAGTGTTTTGTCCAACTAATCTAGATACTATAGCTCCAAATAATTGAAGACTTGCATTGCTGTTAAAAGAAAAATATTATAAATCAATTCGAATGATAAAATTAGGTCACAATTTTTACTACTTATAAAATTTAGACGGTAGAAAGGCTCATAGATTTGAAAAATCAAAAATAGCATGATATAATCCCAAGACTCATTAGTCATTTACCGTATAGTAAACACTTTTGATGGCATGTAGTCAAAACATGTCAATCCTATCTGCTCCAAGTAAGGACTTAATTGAGGCTGAAGTTGCTTATCTGCTACCAATGTCTTTAGGAAATGCAAATACATAGCGCAAGGATCGTCGTAATTGCTCGCTTCACATTGTTCGATCTCCATTGAGGAAGATTTTCTTAAATAATGTATCAAAAAACCGACAGCAAAATGTAACAACGGTCTATCGGTTCTGACATCATTGGCTATGATTTTATGGAACATTATTGTTAATCCAGCCCCTCTTCGTGTCAAGTTTATATTCGTCGAAAAGTCGTTATTCAGTAACTTTTTTAAATACCCTTCGAGTAAGGCAACATTTCTATTTTTTTTACATAAATATCTGTAATAAAAAGACATACGTGGTCAGATATAGTTTAGTACTTGAAGCATAAAATATTCTAGAATGAATTTTACTTTATTAGTCCTTAAATTATTGATACAGTACCTACTTAAATTACCAATCGCAACACCTGCTGATTCAATCACACCTTTGTGGCGGCATTTCAACGATATCGTCACAATAAGTTCGCCGGCTCGATGGATTATAGAATCTGTAGCACGTTCACATTTTACAATTTCAACGGCCAACTCGCAAAGCACCTAAAAAACATAAATGTCACATTTTCTAACATTTAGATGGGAAAATCAAGTGGATTAATGACTTACTTTCAAGGACCGCCAAATGCAAGTAATTACTAATTGTTGAGCAGGGGATAAAACAAGCTCGTCAAATTCGTAGTTGACCTCGCTATTTTTAATTGCTTCGTCAATGGCCATTCCCATTTCTTCGAATGACGATGAGTATTCTATAAAATGAAAAAATTTAGTAAACGAAACAATATTATTTAAATTTAATGTAAAGTTTGTAATAACCTAAATTAGATGATTTCGATGAAAAAGCATTTAAGAAGAAATAAACGGCATTCTCGGCCATATTCGTCAAATCCTCCAAAAATGTCTGCGAAACGTGACAAGATTCCGAGCCGTCGCTGAATCCGATCATCAGTAACGCCGAGACGACTCCGTAAAACGGTGTATTCTGCGTTGCGGCCTTTAAAATGTCGTGTTTCGTCAGGATCAACTGCTGCTTCGCCTCTTCGAACAAGAACTTTAAGTAGCAGTCAAAGTATTCGGCAGTAATGAACATTTTGGAATGCGCCTCCAAGTTTTCTTTATTGACCTCTTTGAGGGGGAACCATTTGGTCAGAATTCGAAATAGATAAGCGCCGCTATCGATTTCAAAAAATTTGCAGGAATTGCACTTGTCCAGTGCCGTTGTAAAAAGAACCTGGCAGAAAATTGTCGTTAGAATGAATAATAATATCTATGAAAATAAGTATGATGTAGTTTCGAGCGCGAATTCTTACAATTTTCTCGTCGTCCGTGAGGATGCTGGGATCGAAAAAGTCAAGGATGATCGAGGTCGCGATCTCCTTGGTATCGACGGCCGGATCGAGCACCAGTTTAAACAAGGAGACGAGGCTTCTCTTGTCGGTGAAGTTCCACTTGCCGCTCTGCCTCATCTCCTTCTGCAGGAGCGGGCCATACCTCATGGCTTCTTTGAAGTTCGGATCCTTGGAGAGGATGGTGTCGGTGCAGTTGTTGCTCTGCAGGAACTGCAGCCCGATCTTGTAGAGGTTCAGCCCGAAGAGCTTGCGCTGGTAGCAGGCGCCGATCTCGAAGCAGTCCTGCTGAAACTCGTGCAGCCACTCGAGGAAGGCCGCGGCTTGGCTCGACTCGCCGCGCACCGAGGCGCGCTTCAGCAGATTGCTCAAGAAGATCTTGAAGTAGTTGAAGACGCCCTCGCGCAGGTACGTCGTGTCCGCCGTCGCGTTGAAGAAGAGGAAGTGCTTCACCGCCTCGACGGAGCCGAGCAGTTGGGCGTCGCCGCTGCTGGGATTGCCGACCTCGTAGCAATGCGCGGCGAAGATGTTGAGCCGGACGAACTCGTCCTCGTGGTCCAGGAGGGCGCGGACGTCCGCGTACCGGGGCACGAGGCTCGCGCCGTATTTCTTGCCGATGCGAAGGAGGTGCGACTGGTACAGGATGCTCTGCTCGTCGCAGCATTCCATGAGGTACGGCAGCAGATCCCGATGAGTCTTTATCATTGGCTCGATCCAACACCTGCATAGCGTTTGCAAAGTACTCGTTTGCTTTCTAAAACAGTTTTTTTTATGCTCCTTTTATTTCTTTATATAAATTTTCATACTTAAGAGTATATTATATTTTATTTCGGAATAAAAATAATTTTTAATTCGTTGAGTTTACATTGAACGTAAAAAGGCGATATATCTTACTCTGCTTCCCATGTTATGACGTAATTCTTCAGATGTTCCCCAAATGTTTCTTTCCATAGTTCTTTGGAGAGTTTATTGCAAATGATTGTATATACTTTAGTACTAGCGCTGCATAAATGATTAATAGTCAAGCTGTTGAAAAGATTTGAAATGAACTTGGAATCAGTCATCAAATCGATATTATCTAATGCATCACAGATTTCTGACAGTATCACGTATTTGGTGACATGACACCACGATATGCGTTCGACGCAGCTGTAAAATAAGTAAGGTAAAAAACCATCGTACTTTTCTTTCATTACTTTTAGATAAACTCCGAAGAGTCCGACCACGTTCGCTTTGCAAATCGCGTTATCCCAATTGGAAAATATAACTGCCTCCAATTTCTCTTCAAATTTCAAGGAATTCTCCTTCCAAAATCCTATTTTCGATGTTCTTTGCATCCATGTTTGTAGCATTTTAAAAGCGAAATAAGTGTAACATGAGTATCCAGTACATAGTGGAGAAACGAATTCAAAAATTATTTTATAAATTTCATGAGAGCAATTCACGTGGTCGCCTAATTGCAAAAATCCACTACAGATAATCAGTTTGAATACATATGAATCGTATACACAGTGAACTTTATTATATTCAACTATTTGATTTACATTCATTTGAATGTAACTTTTTACTTTAGTTTCAAATTCATCAGGAACACATAAGGCTCTTTGAAGAGATAAATAAGCGTGGGATGCTAATAAAATAGTTTCATTTCCGACTTCTTTATTGTTACATAATAGACGCAAAATATCAGTTAAAATTGGTTCCCATGTTTTTACGTCGTCTGTATTCACTTCATTATTTTTAGAAGAAGATATACTTATTAATTTCTGAAAATTTAATATTATATGTTAAAACTTATAGATATTTATAAAAATTCGTTAAAATATTGAGATAAAAATAAATTTCAAAAATTAAAATAGACTTTTCACAATGACACCCCACGTGTCGTAGATTCCAGAGACTTCAACATATCTTTGTATATGTTGGGCCCTTAAGACAATTCCAGAATTGCTCCATCACATCTGGATTTGAGCTATCTAAAGTGTAAGATTTTAGAGATATCTTAAAATCAAATTAAAAAAATTTATTTATCACTTTTGTCTACAAAATAATTTAGCACTGCTTGTTTCCTCCAAGATTCACTTTGGTTTCTCCAAAATCTTATTGTACGAGTTTTGGAAACTTGCATATAGCTCCCCCTAGAACTCATGTGGGACCCATGTGACAAATTGCTGAGGGCTCTTATTGAGACCTACATGGTTCCTGTGTGGTCCCCATATGAGTCCCACATGACTAATTTAATAAAAATTCTTTAATAAACTATATTTTTTATTTATTATTTTCTACCGGCACTTTGGTGAGGTAGCTGAGCTGTACTTTGGCCGCCCGCGTGAAAATATGATATTATGAGATCTCATATGAGATTCTAATTGAGATCTTCGTGAGAACTCACATGAGATCTCATATGCGATCCTATTACGAAATTCAGACATTAGAACTCATGTGAGATCTCATATGAGATCTCATCTGCAATTTTCTATTAAATAAAAAAATTTCAGAAATTATTACCTCATATGAGATCGCATCTGCAAGTTTAAGTTTAAATATTTTTTATTTCAATTATACAATTACCATAAATAATAATAATAATACTATTTGCACGTCTTTAGTGTATTTAATTTAATTGGTCGCTAAATCGCCGTATCAAAAACAAGGCATGCCGACAAGGCGATTTAGCGACAACTTAAATTAAATACACTAAAGACGTGCAAATAGTATTATTATTATTATTATTTATGGTAATTGTATAATTGAAATAAAAAATATTTAATGAGATCTAATGGCTTGAGTTTTTTATCTAATAGAAAATTTCACGTGAGATCTCATATCAGATCTAATTTCTGAAATTTTTTCGTTTAATAGAAAATTGCAGATGAGATCTCATACAAGATCGTAGTTGAAAAGAGTAACAACGATCTCAAATGGGATCTCACTATAGTTCTCTTATGAGATAATTATACGAATTTCAGACATATGAGATCTATATGAGATCTCATCTGTAATTGTAATTGATTAATAAATAATTTATTGTTGATGTAAAAGTATGAATAAACAGTATATTTTAATGAATCTGAAAAAAGAGCAATAAAGTTAAGCAATAAAGACCGCGGGAAACCTATCCAATGTCGGTGATCGTTTAGTAGGTGATTTTTCGCTCTTAACAAAGTGTTGGTCAGGTGGTTTGAGAATGTTTTCAGTGTTTAAGCCTGAGGAATGTGATATAAATATCTCAAACATATTCGGACACCAGGTGGTGATGAAGCGAATGCAGCAAACAGTTTCTCGCTGTCTAAGACACCCAGAGAAATGACTAATGGGTTTGCTCTAAAGATTCGCACAATACAAAAATAAAGGTATGAATTTCGAAAGCGAGTATGAAAAAGAGGTCTAGATGATTTGCTTTGTGCCAAATAGGCTGCAGCTGGAGAAACCTTAAATATATCCATTTATTGTTTTATAGCACTGCGTGGCATAAAATAATTTACGATATACATGTTACAAGTATTTCTTCATGGCACGGCGTTAATTTTCTTTTTTCTCGCTACGCTCGGGCGCTTATACACGCCGTGCCGTAAAGTATAACTAATTAAGTATCGTAATCTACTATTGTAATATGATTTTTAATATAATAGAGCTCATTCGATCTAATTATATGAAATACTATAGATATCAGTATATTATAGCACGACAACGAGTATATAAATAGATTATTTCATCGAGACTTTCATTACGAATTTTATTAAACAACTTATAAATAAAAAAAGTTGATTCCTACGAGACCTCACAAGGCTCCCACGTGGTTCTCATGTAGGTCCCAAATGGACTTCTTGAGTAGGATTAAAATCAAATTCGTTATTTCTGTAGATCAAGATTTAAACATTTAGATCTCGGAGAAAAAATCTAAGAATGAACCAAAGTGAATCTTGAAAGGAATACATTATTTTATAGACAAAATTGAAATAGTAGTTTTCGGCACTAGGACGTAAATTTGAACTCTACGCACTGAGTGTTGGGCGATCATGAGATCATAAAAATTTCGCCCGCGTGGCGAACAATATTTTTTCACCATACCCTGGCCGAAAGTAGAATGCCTCAGATCGCATGCAAACTAGGTGCGTAATATACAATTTTTTACAGTATGAGTTGAATTTTACGCATAGTATGCGTAAAGCGAAGCTGTACGCACACTACGTGTGAAATTAAACTTTACGCACCGCAAACGATGCGTATTGACGTACTTTACACATACTGTGTAAAGTTAAAAAAATGTTTTCACTTTGTTTTTTTAAATAATCGAGAAGTGACGGGGCAATTCTGATCCTGCAATCATGTTTAGGAGGCCAAACTACACGAAGATTTGATGGTCTAGTTACTGTAACAAATCACTTTTTTCTTTTTATTTGAGCCTGTGTAATAAAATTTTCAAATACAAAAACGTATATAAAAAATTTATCAGTATAAATTATTAGGCTTACAAATTCTATTCATTATTGAGAATCTTGTTATCAAAAAGTTTTTATGGAATTTAAACTAGAATGTAAGAATTAATTAATTGTTAAGTTGGTGGGTCAAAAAATAATGTTTATTTACTAAAATTAAATATATTAAAAGTTTATGCTCAAATTTATTCAAATACAAATTAATAGCTGCAAAAATTAAATCAAGTGCATTAAAAGTTTTCTATGTACTAACTCTAAGTGATTCCAAGTTCATTGTACTATGTTGGATAACATTTTTCTGTACTTTTTCTTTCTTTCCTAGACAATTATTTGATTCTTTAGCTTTTGTAGGAAGGTGAACTGGTTCCATTTTGTTGTATTTTATAAAACACCACCTGTTAAAAAGAGTTTTCATGTATTTATTCAAACAAAAACTTGGGAAAGTGTATAGTAATAAATGTATTGATTATGCATCACCTTTATAAAACTTTAAAAATATTGATTAGTCTTGATTGGCATTACAATAACAGATATATTATAAAAATATTTATATCATTTATAGTTCATAGTAGTAGGCTTCGAAGATGGAAATGTATGAAAAGACCGTCTGCGAGGTGTTAAATCAGAGTTAGTTGAAGGTGTTTGACTTTCATCTTTGTCAAAAATTCTGTAAATTAGAAAAATAATTTATCAACAATTGAATCATGTAAAACTGATACTTTACTATCCCATTACTTTTAATTTATGTTAATAGGATGATATAAAAGACTAAGAAAATGTTTTTCTTCTTTTCAAAAACTTCTAAAACTATAGATTAAAGTTATGAATTTAAGTGCTGTTTCATTAGTTTTTTAAGTAATGATGAAACTAATTTCTTACCTTTCCTAAGATTGAAAGCTTATAAAATTCAGAATTTGTTATTATGATAGGAAATGAAAAAAAATATGCTGCAGTTTTATTTTAAAAGCTTTTTATTAGAATGACTAAATTAAATCAATGCTTATATCGAATAACATTATTAACAAAAAACTTATATTAGTAAATTATCATTGAGCTTGCTTCTTTGGAAATTCTGGAACATACCCCTCGTTTTCTAATTGATCCTTAAAAATCAAATATTTTCTTTTTCTGTCAAAGTGTTTCACCTATAAAATCATGTGTTAATTGTGATGTATTGTATGAATTGTTAATAAATATGTGTAAAACAATTTGAATAGAATCATACCCATTGGGCAGGACAAAATTTTTCATATTGCTTTCTAAACGCTTCACAAGATTCTTCTGACTTTTTGTCATCAAGACATTTCCAATATGTATCCCGATTATCCCAACATGCCTGCCGATCTTCCTTATTTGGAAAAGACATTCTGAAACATAAAAAATATAATAATAATATTATATCTAAACAAAGTTATAATACAATAATATTATATTATTAATAAATGACAATTTATATTTCAAATGAATGTTAAATATTAGAATTCTTAATCATCAAGTAGATTAATGTTATTCAATATTTACAAAATTGGAACTTTATAATGATATCTTTTTTCTTTTAATTAATGCAAGATACTTACCCAGTCAATGAATTATTTTAAACACTAGTTGAGATATTAAATAACAATCACATATTTTGCACTCTTATATAAATAAATGTTGAATGGATTAATCTATCCACACAGCACAAGTTGTAGAGAAAGTAGTATATTATTTTAATAAACTTAGTCTATCAAGGTAAGAAATGGATAAGAAATACTTTAAAAACCATTTAGACTCCAAAAAATGAATATGATATGTAACCAATGAGCTTGAAAATCATGCAAATTTTGACCAATCAAAATATGCATGGACACTTGCACAACCTTGATTTAAAAATAGTCAAAGGTATGGTAAGAGAGCCAAAATCTTTTTACTTTAAAATGACTGCAAAAACAAAATTGGTTGCAGTTACTGTTTATAAAATGTTAGTAAAAAAATTTTATTTTTTAATATAATTTATACTTTGTACACCTTCAAGCTTAATTTTTTAATAAACATGAATAATAGATATACCGGTGTATTTCAAAATTTTTCAAGTTGAATGTCTTATAATTAAAAAAAAAATGATATTGTTATTATCTCTATTTACGATTGAATACTATTTTTGTAATACAAATCTTATATTTATACATGTTACTATGTTTTTAAAAATATGCTTCTTGTTTAGTAATATGAACTAGTTTAATACATTAGATTTAAAAACTCATCTTGTTAAAAATTGTCTATAAATTTTCTTTAAAACTCAATTCAAATAGATGAAGTAATAAAAATAAATTTAGGTATTACATAACAACAAAAAACACAAGAATTTCTTTTAATTGGTGAACTTATATTTTATGTTTGTACTTATAAAATAAATTAAAAAAGAAATCCTTAATGATTAGTGTTTCTAGCTTATTCATAAGTAAATCATTTATGTTACTACTATATTGAAAAAGTTAATTTTGTTCAAATTAATTTTTAAAATTTTTATATTTTTTTTGGTTAGTTTTATACCGTATTTATTAGCAATGCTTAATACCAATGATATTAATGAAAAATATTTAGAATAAAAAGATCAGAATATCAAAAGAGTTAAATTTTGACATGATATTTTATGATAATGAAGTTTGATGTCTTTCAAATTATAAATCCACTTTATACCTCAAATTACTATAGTTTTGTTTGCAGTACTTGCAAAAGAACACAAGCTCAGAAAATAAAATATTACAACAAAATAAAAAATTGCATGCGTTTTTAATTATAAAATAACAATTACATGGGTATCATTTATAAAACTCACCTGTTGATTAAAAATTGAGGTATAACTACTGTAAACTGGAGTATGTTCAAAGTTGTTTATTTTAGTTATTGTTTCATCCAACTTTATTTAACAGTGACTTAGCATGTAAACTGTAGCATATATAATAATGCTGAAAACTATTGAATTAAGTTATACTTAACATGTCAAATAAACCTTTGCAAAAAAAGTGCAAATTTTTTTTGGCAAACTACACCGCAATGTGATCTCAGTCCTATAGGTTAGGAATGTTACACGCAAAACAAATATATCACGTGACATTGTTGAAATTTTCTCATAAAATTTTTATTAAAATTAAATTTAGATGAAAATTGTTGTATTATCTAATTAAGAATAAAAGGTAAGAGTAATTTTTTTCATAATAAAAGCATTTTTCAACACAAATATAAAAAAATAATTTTCTGCTTAATTTTCGAGAAAAGAATATAATAATCATGGAAAATAATAATAACTATAATAACTAAGCTAACATGATCAAAATACGCAACAGTAATTTATTATACATATATTTTGTTCATAAAAAATTATTTTGTTGTTTTTATCCTAGGGACCTTTTTCTAAGAGCAAAAATGAAAATTTCACCAAAAAGTCGAAAAATCGAAAGAGGCGCGCACGAGGGAGCAAACTTCGGGGCGGTGAAAAGACACTATGGGGGAGTCAGAAAATCCAATATGGTGTCCGACATTCAACGGTTTACGTCGGACGTCCGTGTTTCCGGATGAATATCACAGCGAGACTTTCAGCGGAAAATCATAATTAATTATGAAAATACGGTTAAAGCCCAGGCGCTGGCCTTGAGGACTTTAATGCCCCACCAGCCTGGATTGGTTGCTTTGATTTTCGCTAGTTTAACTCTTGGCACATTGGTCATTTTTCTTTAACATTCTGTTTTTCACGAAATATTCAAGCTGCTCCGAAATCAAGAACAGCAGCTGATACGCAGGAGACAAAATTTTCGACGCCTTAAGGATTTTGTCACAAAAATAAGGTGTTCAAAGAACAAGACATGGAGGGCACCGAAGTAAGTGAGAATGTGGAGTCACTCAATTCGGAGCCTATCATCAGTAAGGTCAAAGTCAAGCAGGACAGTCCTGATACAGACATGGTTGCAAAAGATATTAAGTCTCGATTGAGTCTGTTGACTACCGACAATTGCGATAAGAGACAAACTAATGGTGTTCATCAAATGAACGGTACTTGTGATTCGCCACAAAATAGCCCTGATTCAACATGCAATGAAGTTGAATCTAAAAATGTTGAAACTAGTCATACTAATAGATCAGGTAAGCAGGGAATCAACAAGTTTGTTTTTTAACGCTATGCAATTTTGATTCTCACTATATATTAAAAACTTTTATGCTTATAGATAAGGAAGAACAAGCTTCACAGAACATTACAGATTGTGATATTGAAATTGTTAGCTATACAAGTGAATTACAGATGCCAGACATTATGAAATTAATTCAAAAAGACTTGAGTGAACCATATTCTATATACACTTATAGATATTTTATTCATAATTGGCCAAAGTTATGTTTTCTGGTAAGAATAAGTTCGTCGTCAGATTTATCAAAATAGCGATTCTTTTTTTTTTCTTAATTCTGATTGTTTATTACATTTTTTGGATGCCAATTAAGATGATTTAAATTTTAATGATTTAGGTTATTCGTGTAGACAATTTTAACTCATTCTTTTTATCACTAATGCTTATTTGGTATAATTTATATATTTTATTTATTCAAAACGTGTATCAGGTCTTTTTTATGGTAAGGATCCCTGTTGTATTGTTACCTTCATAATGCTTTAAGAATTAATTTATTTTATAATCATGTATCTTTTAAAGTGTATTTGTTGAATATTATTAATCATATTTTAAGATTTATTTGTGTTAGCTTACATTTTGGTTTTTAAATAAAAACAATAATATATCAGAAATTAAAAATATATTATGCAAACTTTTCTTACTTTGATTTATTTTCTTATTAAATATTATAAAAATAATGATAAAATTTTTTGTGTAGGCCATGCATGGAAAGGATTGCATAGGTGCTATTGTTTGCAAATTGGATCTTCACAGAAAAGTGACGAAACGTGGTTACATAGCCATGCTTGCTGTGGACGTGAAGTATAGAAAACGTAAAATTGGTTCAAATCTCGTCAGACGTGCAATTCAGGCGATGATTGAAGACGATGCAGATGAAGTCGTGTTAGAGACTGAGATTACAAATCATCCAGCTCTACGACTTTATGAAAACCTAGGCTTTGTACGCGATAAACGATTGTTCCGGTACTACTTAAATGGCGTCGATGCTTTGCGACTCAAACTTTGGCTCAGATGAAAATCGTCAGTGTGCTCGTGCCAGTAGGGACTAAAGAACAATTTTGTTGATATTTAAAAAATGAATGAAGTATAATACATCATCTTTGTTGGACTTGTGTCGACTGAGATAATTTTTTTTCATTATCAGAAAGTTATCTCTTCTGTTGCGATATGATTGAAGAGACAAGAGACTATTGCTTTGTCTTTGTTTTATTCTTTTGTCCTGTAAAAATATATAGAAACAATATTCTACTAATGACTGTTTCCATTCTGCCATGATCTCCAACAACAATAACTGCTTTTAATCAAATTTCATTAAAATGGTAAGAATGAATGTGTAAAATGTCTAACATATTAATTTGAATTTACTAATGATTTGTACAGTAAAATCGCAAACAGTATGAGGAAAAGAAGATTTGTCTACTTGAGCTAAGCTTAAGAAATCTAATCATGATACCGAGTATAAATCGCTAGACGATCGCGTACTTTTCCTTAAATATTGTAAACATGTTCAATTTGATATTGAAAATTAAGGCTGGCCTCGACATGGCAGTCATGTTTTAGTGCAGTGTTTTGATGTGATGAAATTTAGGAAAAAGTACTGTGAAGCAGTTGAAAAATGAAGCAGCTCATAAAATGATCGTTAAATTATTATACAAATTTCAAATAGACATGTAAAGTGATATAAAAATTGTCCAATATTTATATATTATATTTAAAAGAAATAAAAATGAAAGAACGAAATGTTATGGTTTGTGGAATTACAAGATTCTTATATTGCACTTGCTGCGAAAAAAGAAGCCAAGATTTGGATGCACCTTCATTGTCTAACTGACATACACTTTGTATAAAAAGATATACAAGACTCAGATCATAATGTAATTATTAATAAAAAAAATGTAAGAAATGTTAATACATAAAAAAATAAATGTTTTTACACAAACGCTTAATTTTTTATCAGTTAACTTTATCTTTTAGTATATTCTGCAAAATTTGTTTGTTATTAATAAAAGTTTAAAAAAATATATTTTTTGACTATATATTTACTTTTCGATTTTTTATATATGAAAAATCATATATGAAAAGTAGTTGCTATTTTTATTTATTATTTTTGTTATTTATGCCAATATCATTTTAAAAATCTTATTTACGGTTAGATAATAAATTAATAGTATACAAACGCATATAATTTGTAAAATATTATAAAATAATATAATACAAATAAATAGACAGTAATAAAACTTGATCGGTCAAACAGATTCACGAAAAAAAATTAGCAGTACCTACCCGCGCAGTTATCGAACGCGCGCTTGCGCACTGTCGGCGTCTTTCCCCGCAGCAGGGCAGCAGCACAAGCAGTACGTAAGTATAGGGCTACAAACTGGCATGTCCACTTTCGCCCTTCCAGTTACAATCCACCTAAGATTTTTAACAAACTGCTATGGACGATGGTGATAGCTGTCATTCAATGTGGTTTATGATATAAGCGGCAATTTTCATTGGCACTCGCATTGTGGGGTTCGGCAACGATTTTCGCATTGTGCGTAGTTTTTTTCCTACGATGCTTTCATCCCCTGTCGCGTCAAGTAGTTTACACGAAGGACGTGCATTCTGAGTAGTTTATCAATAAACAAAGCAGCCCACTGAAGTATTTTATTTCATTTCTCAACTGAAATAATAAAGGTAAACGAGTATAATTTGCGTCTCATTTTTTAGTTTAGTTTACTATAAAAATAAAACTAAACGCTTTCTCCAATAAGTGAGAAAAAAATAATTTATGGCAGTCATATATTAAAATAAGAATATTTCGTACCTGGGAAGTGATAAAATCGATTTGTTTTGACTGCTTCAGTCTATCTTTAATACGATTTCTTTTCCAAATAAAATAGTGCTGTATAAATATGTTACTCTCAACTATATAAAACAGTTAATACAAAATTGGATAATAAATTGTACATTACATACTTATTTATATATTCAAGTTCAAGGTTTAAGCTAAAAATGTCAGAGGACGAAGATACAACTATTCTCCTCAACAGTGCTAATCGCAGTTCTGAACCTCCAGCAATAAAGCCACCACTTAAGGAGTATGAGTATATTCCTCCTAAAAAACTGAGAAAACCAATACCTAGACATACAGAAAATCTAACACCATTGACAACGGAAAATCAAAGTGTACTGGTATCTTTTGTTGCTGCTGTTGCAGGAATTTCGTTTGGATATGATATGGGTTTAGGCAGACAAATTGCTCCCTTAGTAAAAAATGAATTTGGACTTAGCTGTAGTGAAGAAAATATGATTGTTAATGTATGGTTTGTTGGATGCCTACTGGGCGCAGTATTTGGAGGTAAATTTGTTTTTATTTTCATAGAGATATATATTTCTAATCTTTTATTATAACATACTGCAGTAAAAGATATTAATATGATTTATAAATTTCAGGTCTTCTAATTGATACATGTGGTCGCCGATGGACCATGATTTTTTCACTAATATTTTTAACATTTGGTAGCATGTTGTCAGCTTTAGCAAACCATTACATCCTATTTTTGGTAGCAAGGATTATTTGTGGATATTCTGGAACTATATCTGCAATGGCTCATTGTATTTACATGGCTGAAGTTTCAAATTCTAATAAACGAGGATGCAACATTACTTTGCACCAATTTGGTGCAGCTACAGGACTACTTCTTGCTGTTATAGCAGCAGCCAACAAAAATATAGAGTTACCATGTCAATGGCGTTTTGTGGTTGGTGCTACAGCTGTACCTGCCCTAATTACATGTATTACTACAATCATATGTCTTCAAAGATCTCCATCCTTTTTATTACTCAAAAGAGTAGCTAATGTTCCTCGAGTGCCAGTCAAAAATTCTTGGTGTTATGTTTTTGAAACCCTTATAGTAATGATGATAATGCTTGTTCTCAGGCAAGGCACTGGAAGATTACAGGTTTTGTACTATGCTCCCAGATTATTTGCTCTTTTGGGGATATGCTCTAGTAAGTAGTAAAGTAAAAAAATATAAAACAAAATTCTTTTTATACATTTGATTCATTTCATAAAAATATTAATGCCTTTGATCTTATATTTAATATTTTCATTTTAGATATTGCAAAAGCTACATCCATGATTGCACTTGGAGTAGTTCGAGTTTTTAGTACAATATTATGTCTAATTGTCGTTGAAAGGTGTGGACGACGAACGGCCCTAATAACTTCAGCAACTATTTGCATGACGTCAGTCTCTCTCTTATCTTTATTGGCAACATTAGACAGAGGTGATGAATTGTTAAATTTCCCGAATGAGCCGTGCAGTTTAATCACAACGAATAATGTAGGAAGCGAATTTTTCAATAAAATGAAGTCTATTTCGCCTACTGGTTCCCCACCACCTTTTCCACTTTTACCTACTCCACTGGCTATAACTGCACCGAATACTGAAACCTGGACACAAGTTAAAGCATCATGTGAGGTAGTAAAACAATTTAATTGAAATTTTGTAATTTTATAGTCAAGTTACTTTACAAATACAGAAATCGATTATTGATAATATACTTTTTACATACTTTTTACAGACTCAAAATATAATTACTAGTGATGGACTCACAGGTGGATTAAAAATTTTAGCCGTCATAACATTGCTAGTATTTGAATCAGCTTATGCTTTGGGTCTAGGACCTGTTCCTTTGCTAACTCTTAGTGAAGTTTTTCCAGCAGCTATCAGAGGAAAATGTGTTGGTTTTTCTGTAATTATTTTATGGCTTGTCCATATGTTATTGTCTGAATCCATTGGAAAAATGACAAGTAAGTTTCCCGAAATATATTTTTTTATATATATTCAGTATATCTATCAGATGTAAAGTGAATTCATACAAAATTTTTGAAATCATTAAAATTTGTAAAAGTAATACTAAATACTTTAATATTTATAAATATCAACATTAACGAATTTTATTTGTGGGATAATTGATTGTGTTTAAACATGATTTGAAATAGGATTAGACATATTAATATAAAAAGTATCCAAAAAAAACAGGTTTCAAATGTATTATGATTTTCAGGAACAATGACATTGGCTGGTACATATCTGTTTTACAGTTTTATGTGCCTTATTGCTATATTGTATGTATTCTTAATCTATCCTGAGACAAAAGGAAAATCTTTAAATAGAATAGCACAAGAACTGCGCAAAATTCCTCTAGCAACGAGAATTTGTAACAATATGCGAAGCTTACCTGCAATTTGTCATATAGAATGGATCATCAAGTTTGGAGAAAAAGCAAATCAGAGTACACCAATATGAAAGATAAGCATAGTGGAACCTTTCCCAACAGAGGCCTTCGATGACGAAAATCGATGTGCATTGATGAATGCTATTCAAGCAATCACCTCTAAAGTAATTGGTATTTTCTACTTTTTTTGAAACTTTTTTTTGATTGCTAAATTATTCTAAGTAATCAATTTCTTACGTGCCATGAAATATTTTTTAAATTTTCTTCAATGATGTATAAATTTGTAAATTAAGTCTTCTCGCTTCGTCCAGGAAAAATATTTCAATTTAAAAAATTATTATGCATGCATAAGTATGCATACACTATGTTAATTTTTATTAAAGATTTTCCTGGGTGTAATTTAGTTTTAATATAGTGCAAAAGTACTAAAAATGAAAATTTATTATAACACATTAAGTACAACAAAAATAATGAAAAAATGGAAAATTTTCATAAATTGGGACAATCTAAGAAAGTACTGAATGGAAATATATCTTCCATTTTACTTACACTGTCCATTTTAAGTATTATACAATAAAACATCGTTGGTTACTTAATTGATCTTTTTGAAAATGTAGAGTTTAATGTTTCTAAAAAAATGGTTTTCAATGAAATTCAAAATATTGAAAATTTCTATGCATTGAACTGAAAATACTTACGTAAATCTTAAATCACCGTGACTTATTATTATAAGTCAACTTTAAGATAACAATAATAATTCTAGTAGATAAAGGAGGAAATAAAATTCACACAGATAAGAATTCACTTTATGTAAAAAATTTTCATTTTTGAGAAATAACTAATTCCGGATCTCAGTAGATAAATAAGATTAGAAATTATGTAAATAGATGTTTCAAAAGTTACTTTTTTGTGACTTCATCAATTTTCTACAATTTTTTTTAGAAAGTATTCGGTTCATGCATTGCCTAGTCATTATTTTTACTTAAAAAAAACGAATAATCATAAAAAATTTAGTATTACTATGTAAGATAAAAAAAAGTCTTGAATTTTGTGTATGAAAAGATTGACTTAATGAATTTTTACACTGCCTAACTTAATATATCTATTATATTAATTTTTTAAAACTCATTATCAACTTACTTTTGTAAGAATATTTTACAATAGTTTAGATTATTACTGTATAATAAACATTTTCACTTAAGTTTTATACTTAATTTTAGAAGTTTTCAATATTTGTAATATGTTTACAAACTAAATCTAAGAGAATATTTATAAGCTGAAATCAATAGTTTTAACATTAGTTAGGTAATGGAATATACATAATAGTATATTATCTTGAATGTAATTAGAAAAATTATATAAAATATGGTATTGTAATAAAATTTATTGCAAACGTTATAATCTTAAAATTACGACTATGTAATTGATTTATATGTAGTAAAAATGTTACATATAGTAAACGAAATATTTTACATTATTTTAGTATTGTTCAAAAATCGTATTAATTCACTTTTATGTATCATTAAAAATGATTTAAATAAAAGTATACCATTTATATAAACTATGCCTATTTGAAATAAATGTTCCTTTCGTCTCAATGCATTTCTAAACATGATCTTCAGAGTATTGATTTACACAAAAACTATATCCAAAAGTTTTTTTGGAACTAACTTGTATAACACTTTTGTGTTAAAAAATGTAAACGGCGCATTTTAATTTAACAACATCAAAATCTTATGAAAGATATTATTGGAATCGTTCCAAAAAGTGAGTATAGTTTTTGTGTAAACAGACTCCCTTAAGATCTTGTTTTTCTAAATAAATGTTTAGAAATTAATGAAATAAATAAAAACCAAACTTCAACAGCAGTTTTGAAAAATAGACGCGTGTCTCTCTATAAGTAGTAATATATTTCATAATAATTTCAATTTAAAATGTTAATAAAAGTATCTTTCAAACAATGAAAATGTTAAAATATCTTTAACATCCTAATAATGAGTTAATAGATACAATAAAAATATTTTGGATTACTTTCCGAAAACTGTATTTCTTAAAAAATGTACATTGATTTTTTCTACAACTCTGGCGTTTCTAAGTTCACAGAAACATTATAAACGTGCGAATTCGTTTTGTATTTATGACTAAAAATATAGTCATCTAATAAATAAGTTTTAATGATTCAAAACCAAGTAGAACGACTGGAACGACTGAAAAATCGGAATAAAAGCGTTTAAATTTGATTGGTTAATTAAAAGTTCTGTTATTGTTATAAACGAAATGTAATCTTTTAAGTTAAATTTCTATTATAACAATGTGCGTTGTATATAAAATTTACTTTTATTCTTATTTATTGGATGACCTCATACATATGTATATTGGCAATTTATTGATGAATTTTAATTATAAAGATTCTAAGGACGTGATGCAATTAATGGATATAATGAATGATATTTACAAAATATTAACTATACGACTGAAATGTTCAACAAACTGGCCATGAGATCAATAACGTAAAAGAAATCGAAGAAAAATTACAATGCATGGTGTATGGTTAATGATTACAAATGCAGAAATGCGATTGGTAAGGTGAAATTTTCTTATCATGTAACAAATTGAAGTGTCTGAATATAATTTTATCATTATTATTAAATTATGAATACGTTTATAAAAATTATCTACAAATAATCAAACATACATTCTCTTATAGATTATTTTATGTCCATGTACAATCAGCACACTCATAAGCTTTAAATTTATTTTTTGTTCAACATTAATAATATTATAAAAATCTTTCATATGGAATTTATAACTACTAGGTAAATTATAAGTAAAAAGATCACTTTCTGACTTATGTAGTCTTCTATGAAACAGTATATAAAATAATCACAACCAAAATTAATGGAAGCCCTGGTAATACTCAATGAAAGTGTTCATAGTAAAAGGAAAAAAGGAAATTTTTAGTTTTTAATAAACAATTGTAGTGAAAATGTTTGTATAACAATTAAAGTTCTTTAAATGTTTAAAGATGTAAAAAACATCTAATACCATAAAATACTATTAACATAATATGATACTCAAAAATAATTTAAAGTTTATTAATGAAAAGAAGATATAATGTAATTAAATACAAAATAGTACTTATTATTTATAATGATTTCGATCATGATTTATTTAACGTGATGAAAAATTTATTAAAAGGAAAGCTTTGCAATATATATTTTTATTCAACAGAAAATAACTTAAAAATTCATATTTTCTCTTTATGCTACTGACTACATCTATGAAAACGAGTAGCTATTATATTATCATTAATTTTTCAAGTATTGCAAGTCTTTTATACCTTTCATACTTTAAATGTAATGTAATACATCGTTTTTACTATTGGGAACAAAGAGTTTCTACCATGGTTATATAATATTTTAACGATAAAATTAAAGATCAAAAATATCTTTATAGGTATCACGATAATTCAAGAAAAGTCTTTTTTTATTAGTTTAATTATTAAATGAGTACTTCGGGTGTAATGGAGTTTTCTCAATAGCTTACACAACAATGGGAACCTAAAGTTTCAAGTTGATTACGAACCAACTGAACTACAGTGAGATAAGCACATAAAAATTCTAAATTTCCAAAAATTGGCTTGAGTCAATAAATTTCGAATACAAAGTCCGAGATTTATATGACTGAGCTAGAGCTCTATTTTTAAAATACTCCTATTACAATAAAATGTAAAACTTTCTATAATATCAAGAGATCGTTGATAATAATACAAACATTTCTACTACTCGAAACATAAAAAAAAACATGTTTAGAGCAAGGAGATATAATGTATAAAATGCCATTGTGCATTAAACTATTATGGCTCAGTGTGCCTTAGGTAAAATTTTCGCATTAGGACTAAACGTTCTTTTTTTGCCCCAACCTTGAAATCGTGGTGGAGATAGAACTTGTTTCAAAAATACACTTCTTTTTTCTTTTGGGCTATCAGAGTTTTTAGCTCTTTCATCAAATGTCGTTGATGATTTTGAGGTTAAATTGTCTTTGTCATATTTTATAGACGAATCAAAGGCGTCAGGATCATTAAAAATGACTGAGATTCGTTTATTCAAAGAATTTAGTTGCGGTCGGTTGGACATTTTGTTTTGCGATGCAGGTGATACTACGTACACGATTTTGTCACTAGATTTTGGCTCAAATCTTTCTCGGAGAAGCGAAAATTTTCGCCTAGGGCGGTTTATTGTTCTTCGTTTAATATCACTGCAAAATGTGAGCGTGTTTGAACTTGTTTTGTCTTTTATTGATGAAGTGTCAGACTTTTCCGAGGAAGTTTCCAAAGAGTCATTGATAATTTCATTTGTCAAAAGAAAAGCCACTTTCTTGCGACTGCAATCTTCAAGTTTTTCATTAGACCTATTCTCATTATTTTTAACAATAATTGGAGTGGGTTGTAACAATAAGTTTTTGTCGGTTTCAGGAATATCGTGATCTTTATGATCTTCTTCACTGCATTTCTGTAAAATGAAGTAAAATTTATATGTTAAAAAAAATATTGAAAAAGGATAATGCGGAGACATGGCTTCACTCGTGCAGAGAATTGGCCTTACCTGAGCTCCTAGTACGTTCATATCGACATAAACGTTATTTTCTTCTAGTAAATCATCACTTTCGCATGTTTGAGTCTCTGTTTTAGGTCCCAAAATTGGCGAATCGGAAAGAATAGCGTTAATCAGCGGGGTCTTGCCACTTGAATCGTTTAAGCAGTAATTAGTCATTTCTCTCATAATACTCAATTTATCTCTGTTTCCATCTGGTACTATTGAACCACCCCAAGAATCGCCATAGCTCAATGTCACATTACTGTAATCATTGGTGAAGAGAACTTTGGTGAGGTGGGCTCGATTCATAAATATTTTCTGCTCTAAATCTTCCCAATTCGATTCGGTACGGTGATAAACGTGTCGAGGCGAATTTTCGGCGGTGCATTTGCGTATTTCGTCAATAGTTGCCACAAGCGAGCTTACCGAGTACGTATTCTGATTTCTTAGACTCATTTGAAGATCCGGAAAACTGCTATGATCTTCACGCTCTTCTACTATTGTATCCAACGCTAGCATACCACCCTTTTCGTCGATTACAATGGGTTTCGCTGAAAATAGTGTGTGTGTGTGTGTGTGTAAAATACTGAAAAAATGAACGATTGTATTCAATTTTACCTGCGGATCATCTACAGATTCGGACGTCGTCGTGATCATGGAGATTTCTTCAACGGGAACTCTGTTACTTATCGATTCCCAGTCCACCAAATCGTAGATCAAAGTGTCCAGGTAATCATCCTGCCTAGACCTTTTCACAAGTTTTCTTAAACTCGCGTATGTAGCGTCGGAAAAATCCGAGCTCACTGTTGTTCCTGTAGCCGTGCTTGTAAGCGTGTCTCTCCTCCTATCTCTGACAACGCTGTCGTCGTGTATATAAGTCTCGATGTCCGTGTAACCTTTCCAACTGCGAATGCACCACGGAGGTCGCGCAACTCCCAACGGACAGAGATTCTCGTAATCGTGAATCGAGGTGACTTGGCTCATCGTTTCTTCCTCCTGCTTTTGCTCATCTTCAGGCTTCTCCGATGACTTTAGAACACACATTTAAAGCAACGATAGGTTATTTTTTAAACTAACAGTTTATTTATCAGCGATAGAAAGTACGAAGAATCCTTTCTTTTACCTGATTTGCAATAGTCGTCTCTCCAGTTTCGGAAATCACTGGTGTGTGCAGTCTTCCACGTACTAAAATATTTTCTAGAACTGTTGGATCGCCATGTCCACTAGTTATTAAGCTTTTGATTGGAAGCGCATTAATAATAGTACTATTTAGACTCTTATCTTCAATATTTAAAGAAACTTCGGAGTTCGATTTAAGTTTATCAAGAGAAGAGAAACTTTTTTCCACATAATTATCTTCGTCTGTAACGAGCTCGAGACCCAGCTGCGTTAAAGAACAGATACCGCGTCGTTTTTGGGAGCATAAAGGATCTAAATCGAGATTACACTAGAATACGTGAAAACTATTAATCAATATGCAGGCTTTGTAAGTAGAAAGCTTAAAATCAAAAGATATAAATTCATATTAAAAAAAAAATTGTATTATTAGTTTATAAATTAACTTATAAAGAAGATTAAAAGCTAATTTGATTATTGAACCGAATTACTTTTCTAAATTTTTGTATTGATGTATACGTACATTTTCACTCGGTTTCAAATCCAACTCGACGTCCGAACAGATACCTCGACGTTTCTGTCGGTGTAAGGAATCCGTGCTGGAATTTTTAATATGATCTGGTGCTTCTACGGATACATTTACACTGCCTGCGTCTTCAAATCTCTTTTCTGTTGCAGCGTGATTCTGCATTTTTTCGATTGAAACATCGATGTTCGTAACTTTGCTATCTTCCACTACCACCTGTACGGTAACGTTAGTTTCGTCACTTTTTACAAAACTGCTATTGACGATTCCTTTCTCCATTGATTCAGAGTTTTGTACAATATTTGTTAAAAGAGATGTTTTGTCCGCGGTCACGTCCGGCATTATGATTTCTGCAGAATTGTTCGCATCCTTATTTTTACTTGGAGATTTGCTGAGAATGAATACGATATAATAATGTTTATGTTAATATTTTAATATTTTCTGATAAAAAGATCATATTACACGCCTTGTAAATGTAACTCTACATTTTTCGGCAACGGGGAAAACTTTTTGTCTAATAAATTCTTTCATTTCTATTTTTTTAAATCTTAGGCTTATGTTACATATAAAAATAATGGTTATATAATTCATTGAATAAGCTACTACATAAAGGGTATCATCTCAAAATTGTTGTTACTTCAGTGGGCATCAAGATACGAAATGAATTAAGTACCTGAGACTTTTGGTAGGCGAGGCTTTGATCGATAGCTCGGGATCACAGTGGAGGCGCTTGCAGAGCTTGATCGTCTTGACGTTCTGGAACATGCAGAAGTGTATGAGCATGCTGACGGCGCCGACGAGAGAGCCGCCGAGTATCATGACGGTCGAGATGATGATGATGTTTGTCTGGAAGAGGTCCTTGAACGAGACCAGATAGACGGCGTAGAATATCGCGTTCTGCACGAGCATCACCGAGTAGAAAGCGCACACGTGGTAGCGCACCTGATTGTCGCTCAGCCGCAGGAAGTCGAAGAAGTACACCGCGCCGATGAGGCACTTGTACGCCATCTCCTCCACCGTCGTCGAGCAGAAGTTCGTCGGCTGCTGGACGATCCATACCGTCATTCCCAACGCATGGATTGCTGATATAATATCATAAATATTTCTAATAAGCCAACGTCAAAGTATCATTAGACCGATATGCTTTGTACAATTATTTCCAATCGAACTCTATCATCATTACTTTTTTTATTTTTAAATTGTATTTGTTATTGTTTGGTGAAATATGATCGGATGAGTAACGATATATGTACAAATTGGAATTTGCAAGTGTATAGATATTATCGGTTTGAAAACGCATCGAGTAAATACGGAAATCGTTTCTGTTTTTTATCCGATTTTAAGGTATAAGAGCTTACTCGACAATTTCATATGGAATATCGTGTTACAGAGAGGCATTTTCGAAAATATATCCGGCGTGCGGCTATCCAAATTAGTCTGCAAGTTTATAAACTATTGTAAATAGTTTCGGAGTCATCGAATTTTAGCGAAACTTTTCCTCGCCGACTCCATATGAAATTATTTAGGGAATCGAATATATCTATACTGCAAATATACTATTTTTGCTCGAAAATATACTATTTTTTTCGAACGCCTAAACTATCCTTCATTTATGAGGAAATCCACAATTTGTCCACACTTAGAGGGGTAAAAAAATAAAAAATAAAAATATTTTCTTTAGGCTATAAAATATACGAAAAAACTTGTGAACATTAGAAAACAGTCTTGTTACACGGGTTTAAAAAATACTGAAAAATGGACCAAAAGTAGTGACTGATCGCGAAAAATGACCAAAAATGTGAGATTTTTCAAGAATCCACGTAATTCTTAAAATTTTGGTCATTTTTCGCTATTTTCAAATGAACGTAACTTTGCACAGAATCGATCGATTTTAACGATCATTAGCTTAAATTAAAGCTTTTTTCTTCTACTTTAATCACTTTTTTGTAGAATATTTGTTGGTCACTTCAATAGCTGGCTATTTGGTTAATCATCAGTCACTACTTTTCGTTCATTTTTCAGAATTTTTGAAAACTGTGTCACAAGACCGTTTTCTTATGTTCACAGGTTTTTTCGTATATCTTATAGTCTAGAGAACGATAAAAAAAATTTTCAGGGGTGTGCGTTTAAATCTTCTTTTTTTGTGGATTTGAAATTGTGGATTTCCTCTTATATATATTTCGTTACTGATCAGATCAGATTTGACCGAAGCATAAAAAAAATTATTTTCCAACAACACCTGTTCGGGGTGGCACTCTACAATAATGACTGAACGAAACGACACGTTTGCTATGAAAGAGAACCGAGAGATTGAAAATTAAAGAAGAAAGTACCAAATATAAGAAGGATCCAGGCCTTGAAGCAGATGGCGGCGAGCACGAGGGCGGCGATCCTGGATATGAGCATGCCGCCCCGCCAGAATCCCTGTATCATCATGCACGACCAGGTGAAGGGGGCCCTGTCCTGACTCGAGCGGTTCGTCAGCAGGGCATACGCCGTCAGGGCCCAGGTCAGCGAGCATAGCGACGCTATCACCGAGGCGGCTGTAATCATTTCACCGTTAATCGGCAATTCTCAACACACGCCGCTATGTTGTGATGCTTGCGGACGTAACGATACATATACATTTATATTATGGATGGAGCGCGAGATTATGTGCTTTCTAACATGCGCAGCCTACTTATGTAAACGTCTCATTAATGTCACACTGATCAACGTTTCACGCAGGATGTGAAAATCGGTTAATGTTTTTAAGATACTTTCGTATCTCTTTGATTATTATGAGAATTTTCTATTTAAGTTCAATTTTATTTGTATACAAAAGTCTTTACTTTCTCAGGAAAAAGAGCTCATTTTATCAGCTAAAATATCATTCGTATTTTTAACTTTGCGCCACGTTTGTGTGACCAGCATTTTAATTGTTTCAACCATGATTTTGCATATTTTCCTTGAATAGGTTTGAAAAATAAAAAAAAATATATATATATATATATATACCGGTTTCATTGTTCAAGTAAAAAATTTACATATAAAAATATAAACATAATTTTCGCTTAGATATTTATTATTTAAATAAATTATAAACCATATTAATTGGATAAGGATTATGTGTAGTTGTTTCACAAACAAATCCAGAAAAAAAAAGTTGCGCAATTGCTATTCCTCTCTTATACCGACAGCGGAGACTCGCCATGCATGGAAATTTACATACCTACCTAACAGTAAATTTTACGGACTAGTGTGCGTGACCTCTGTTGCGAATGAAATCTTTTAAGAATTTAGCATAATAAACAAAATGTTTCAACGAACTTTTTCACTTTATCTCTTTACGATTGAAAAAAATACCATCTGTTTTATCGATCTAATCAATCTTTGTTACTTCATTCATTTCCAATTACAATTGCAAAGAAACGAAGACGATAATAGACATGCAAAGTAATAATCATTGGTGTCACAGACGCGAATGTGTAATTTGGTTTTTAGAAATATATCCTCGATGTCTATTACAGTTGGAGTATTCAAATAAAAGGCTACGCTCTAGTTTTATGATTACATAGCAGAAAGGAAATAAAATATTTCTTGAAAAATAAAAACTATAAAATAACTATTTAGTGAATGAATGGAACGTTTGAAAGACATTTTAATGATACTAAAAGATTGATGTAAAAGTGCGATACATCATGCTATGAGCGTTCCTTGAGCGTTTCGTTATTATATCCCTTTCGGCTATCGTTCACGTATCTACACACACGCGCGGGACGCGCGCCAGTCATACTGCAGCCTTCGCGGCGGCAACACTTCATTATCCTGCTCACCGCCGCGGTAAATCGGACGCTTCGAAAGTTGGCTCTTAAAATGTAGTGGATTAAGAATGGTGTGCTCAAAACGAAATGTTAAAGATGTCACGTGCACACGAACAAATGTGAATTACATAAATTATTTGTGACGCGGCTTTTGTAAATGTTAATGCTGCGCATGCGATATTTTTATTGTCGTGGATTAAAATGCAGGCAAGTACCTAACACAATGCGATGTTTATTATTAACATTAGGTTCTGCAATCGCGCATTCATAATTGCTATTTTCGCAGCATACATGTACGTAACAAGTAGAGTTGAAAAAGTCGCTTAAGTTCCATTCACTTCAGAGAGAATGTAACGTGAGTTAGATAACTGTTTATCAATGATCCGAACGTTTCCTGTGAAAGACAGATCAAAACAGTGTCGTCTGAACTCATTATCTCTGTTTATTCTACATTTGTTGTATTCTAATTAATTAAATATCTTTTCAGAACCACTTCAAGGTCTTACTTCTCATTTTTTGTTTTGGATCCATTTGTCTATTTTTTATCAGTGGATCTACAAAGAAATACAAAAATGTTCCTCAGCAAGCTAAGCTAACAGCTCAATTGGCTAATGAAAAAGAAGAAAATGAAATTGAGGAGTCTGCATCAGCAGAACAGAATGAATTACCCCGAGAACTGCGAAATAAAATAGATGATGAATTCCAGAATAGGAGAAGTAGAGTTGAATATTTATGTACAGAATTGGAAAATAGTCTTAATTCAACTTTGCAAAAAGTTGTTTCAAAATTAATTATTGATACGTAAGTATTTGCCATTATATAAGAGATTAAAATATTTAAGAATTAAAAATTGAACTTTTATATTAAAATAAGTAGAAGGCACAGTTTGACATGGTGTCCGGTGTACAAGTCAGCAAGTTCTATGTGGATGAAGAATTTTGCTGTGCTCAGTGGATTTTCAACAACGCAAAGCTTAGAAGTGCATAAGAATCCTTTAGATTATAGCTCTATTGTGAGACAAAAATTTCAACACAGTGGTAGTATCGACGAAAAGTTGGAAGTGAGTTTATAATTATAAAATTTCAAAATTTATTTGTTTTATTTATTTATTTTTAAATGATTAATTTGTTTATTTATAAAGCTCATTATAACATCTCACTAGTCTTGTTGATTTTACTATAGTATATTTTAAATAATGACTGCTTTAATGATAAATTAATGTTTTCAGCAAATAAGTACTACTACAAAATTTATGATAGTGAGGCATCCTTTTGAACGATTGCTCTCAGCATACAGGGATAAATTGGAACACATGCAAGGCAGAGAATATTATTACAGACGTTACGGTAATTACATCACACACAGATATCGTGCCAAGCAATCAAATCTTACCAATCTTGAACCATCATTTACTGAGTTTTTACAGTTTATAGCCAAAGAGAAGCGATTTGATGAGCATTGGATTCCCTTCTTTGACTCTTGTCAACCATGTTCTATCAATTATGATTACATATTTAAATTTGAATCTCTTGCTAATGAAACAAATTTTTTCATAGCAGAAAATAATTTGCAGTATTATTTGAATTATTCAAAAAGTGATAGAGGAAATACAAGTTCTCAAGGAATAACAAATGATTTGGTTGCAGAAAAATATTTTGCTGATGTACCAGCTCAATTGCTTTTGAATATATTTAAAATCTATGAACTTGATTTTCTCTTTTATGCTTACAAGCCTGATAAATACTATTATATGACAAAGGATGCGTATAGAGATACACACTTTTATGGTGAATGAGAAGAAAAGAAAAATAATACTTACTGGTCCAAAAAGATACATGTTGCAACATTGCCATGATATAAAGTTGGAAAATTATTTGAGGGATAGATACTAATAGTGATGTAAACAAATTTAATGCAAATGCATCACTTTCTATTCTAAAAATCCAATCTCTCTGTTCAGAACTAACTTGAGACTTCATAGTTTTTAATGCAGAGTTCAACAAAAAGCAAAACCTGTAAAAATACAATCAAATTAGATGTCTGTGATTTGGAATATATAAGATTTTAAAGACTATTGTACCAAAAGTGATTGTTTTACCTGTGCATTACAGCTAGTTGAAAGATGTGTGAGATCCATTGATGCCGTCTTAGCTTACTATTGGTTTGGTACCACTTTAAACTTAATATTTGTACAAAACAGGATGGCACCAATGCCAAGCCAACTGTATAGTATGCCCATGACTTATATGTATTAAGCCAATGTTCAATCACTACAAATAAGTCTGCAAAAATATTTAAACATTCATTAAAATTGTAAATTATACTTACTAACTGTGGAAATGAAGTTGTTTAAAATGTATACATATTTTTAATTTTTTCATGAAATGAAGTACAAAATTTAGTATTTTGATATTTAGATTTAATATACTTTTTATATGTGTAAAATATACAATAATTTTATAATCAAAATAATTGTCATTACTTTAAGAATCCCAAAAACATCCTGAACATAAATTTTAAACATACTGTAGTCTCAAAAATTTTTTAGAGCCATTAGAGAAAAGTAAAATTGTAACTGTAATTAGAATCTTAAAAACCTAAGGTCCTTTATTAAAATGTGTAATAATTAATAATGATATTTACTCCCATAACAAATGGATCCAAACAGGTAAATATATTACAAAGAACAATAATGATTGAAATGAAAATACAATAGTCAAATATAAACAAGTAGTAGGTATGTAAAAATAATTATATTTATTGCAAAATTTAAAACAGATAGTATCTAACGAATCCACAAATGTAAATATTGACAAAATCGAAAATTAGCATTTCAACAGTCTTCACGTAAAAAAATTGAGACCAGCGTTAATGTGGGGGTGCGGGATCCCAGGACGCGGGCAAGAACAGCTTATATATACATATATATATTGTAGGTGTGCGTGTGCGCTAACCTGTGACGACGGTGGCGGCAAAGATAGCGATGGTGAGGGCGTAGAAGACGACGTCGAGGCTGCCCCGGTGCCTGGCGGTGGCGTTCCCCTCGTGCCCGGCGCCGATCTTCCCCGGCTCCACCGCGCTCCTCGACCTCGGCTCCGACGCCGCCATCTTCTCCGACGGACGCCGACGCGAATCGGTTTATCATTTAAAGTATATTCTACGAAACAAAAAGGAGCGAGACACACGCGCACAGGAAGGAAAGAGCGAGCCGCAGCAGCGGAGCAGCAGCAGCAGAGCGCGCGCGGAGAGGAGAGAGCGAGAGAGCGCGAGAAAAAAGACGAGCGCGAAGGACCCGCCGACCCGAGCCGACTCACTCACTCTCTCTTTCTCAGCTCTTTCTCTCTCACTCTCTTTCCCGCGGACCGTAAAACGAAAAAAAAACCGACGCCCGCGCGCGCGGTTACTTTCGGCGCGGCTTTTGCTGGACGACGAGGCAGACTCCTGGTGCGCCTCGCTCAGCATTTGTTTATGTTGCTATTTTTTAAACGCAACCGGCATCTGATTGGTCACAGCTGACTCCCCGCGTGCTGCACTGCTGTTGCTCGATGTTGTGTTGTCTCCCGTGCCGTGCGGAGCGGCAACGATAACCACCTGCTTTTTCATTTTTGTTTTCGTTCGCGCGCGCCGCCCCCCACGCGGTTCGACCGTTGGTGGCTGCTGCTGCATTCAAGGCTTAAACTTAACCTATATGTATAGTATATAAACCTGTTGCAGTAAATTCGAATTTTATAGAACGTACTTTTGGCTTCAGAGAGGATAATCAAAAAGAAGAAAAACTCATGATCATGATTTTTAAATGTTTTTTATAGGAAAAAATAACAACTGTACAAATTTACATAAATACAAGATTATATTGCTTTTATCAAAGGCTTTAAAATTTCATTTTGTTTTAGTGCTTCACTTATACTAGGAAATAATTTATTCAACAATGTTATACAGTCATCAACTTCCTTAATAAATTCTTTAGTAGCATTCATATTTGAATCAAGTTTATAGCGAAGAATCAATAATGAACTATACATTGTAATGTAAAATTTTTCATCTTTTGGTTGATACAAATTAAGAAAACGTTTTATAACACCAATTGATGCTTCTGAAGTTTTTAGGTTGCTATCATCTTCACAATATTCACTTAAAACTCTAGACAGTCTCACAGACCACTTCCCTAATCCACTTTGATTCAAAATTATCCTCAAACTTGTAATATAAGCATAACGACGATTCTGATCATTCTCTAACTCCATATTATCTAGTAGTATCCTTAAAACAACATCTCGTTTTGTCCATCCAAACTTACTTTCATGTGCTTCTTTATTGTGTTCGATAATTTCTAATACATTGGAGATACAACTATAGAGAAAAATAATCATGTTAGGTTGTACCTTGTGAGTTTCTTTCATTAATGCATCAAAAATAACTTGATGGTAATCACATTCTTCTAAAACTCTGCTATTAAGACAGAGTTCAGTCACTTTATTTATGCAATGGAGACCTATTAGTTGATTTTCTTCAACATAATCATCAAATATAATTAGAGCTGTTGGTAATATATCTGATAAAAATGTTGACAGTGTACGTACTTGAATTGATTCTAAAAGCCACTTATAACAAACAATAGCAGCTGGAAATGATTTCCATGTATTTTTTAATAATTTAGGTCTTAAAAACTTTATAATTTGCATCAGTACTTCCTCGTTATTGATTATATCTTCTATGTTTTCATGTTCATATATCTGACAAATCTTGGGGATCAGCTGTCTTGTTACATTTACGGAGTTCTCTGTATTCCATGGGTTTTGACAGCATTGCTCACCAATAACTATTATAATCTTAAATAAATTTTCAGAATGACTGATTTTTGCTTCTATTAGACAATCCAGGTATTCACCAATATTTTGTAAATTGCTTTCCAACTTTTCTGTGTACCCTCTGAAGTCCTTTTCTTTGCATGGTCTTACTGTATCACTTGAAAAACGTGGTACCAAAGTTTCTGTGATTATTGCATCTAATTTTTGTAATAAATCTTTGCTTTCTGTATTGTTAATCATACTGCATTACACTGAACTGCACAGTTCATGTAAATATTATGAAATTTCTAATATTTTCAGTTGGTAATAATAGCATTATAAAGTTGGTAACATATTTAAATCATAAAATACTATTATATTTTAATTTACGAAAAATATCAATGCAAACGATAGGATTTATAAAATAACAAAATTTTTATAAAAAATATTTTATGTTATGATTATGAGATATACCAATATATCATGTATAAAGGAAAATACTCTATTATAATTTCTGGTGCGCGAGCAAAATCTACGACGTACACAATCGACTGTGAATTTTAATATAAATACAAGAATAATATACTAAATAAATCTTTAAAATAAAATTGTTCTTGACAATCAATAATTAATCGATACGGATATTTTATTTTCTTAATTGAAAAAAATTAATTAAATTTATTATTGAGAGATTCATTTAAGAATATGTTTACAATTTAAAAAACGCGCCGGCAAATGGCGTCCATCAACTACGTGCGCGCGCGTGCGCAAGTGGGTTCCGATTGTTCCAAAAGTCATCAATTGGCAGGCTGTTGTTTATCTGTCAGAATTCAGAACGCACTTCTACTTATTGTTAGGAAATTTAAATCGAAACGTTTCTCACTACATTTGTAATGCAGTTTTCGTTGAACTATCAAATAAAGATACCAAGATTAGGATTTACTTGATGTGATTACCTCGGAAACTATTTAGTGCCAGTCTACAGGTAAATATGTCTTGTTAGAATACTGCCAAAAGAAACGTATATACGTCGAAAGAAACTAAAAGTTATAGCTGGATTCTATAACTTATTTCTCTTATTTTATCACACATCATCTTACAATAAATTATAAATATAATAGAGAAACAATGTCAAAAGTACTTCTGTATAGTTTTTTTTTACTATTTTACGGTTATTCGTGTCGTTGAGGTTATATTGCCGGCGCAATATAATATTATTTGGAGGGAAACGTGTTTTGACAAGCTCGAGCGCGAACCAAACAAAGCATATGTTTTGCCGGCAGATGTTTGACATTTGGTAAACAGGTGATAACTTGAAGCGAACGACCAAAACTGCATTATTCTTTTTCGATCCTTTTTTATCCTTTCGTAATGTTTCTCTTATTAATTTTTTTATATACATAAGAAAATAGTAATATTAAAAAAATTGTTTTAATTTAGATAATACACAGTGATAAAAAATGTTGAAAAAACAACGTCTTTCGACTAGAGAAAAGTCGGAAGAGAAGAAGATTCCCTCATTGTGGAAACAACGACATGGCATAAAAAATAATCGAGCAACAACGCAAAAAACACAATGTCAAAGGCCACTATCAACGACAACCAGAGGGAAATCTTTTCTCGTTCGGTCCTCTGACAAACGAGGAAAAATGTATAGATTTTCGGAAAGGGTCGATGCCTCGTCGACCGAATCAACAAATTTGTCGGAAAGAGAGAAAAAGGACAACTTAGTTGCGTTGAGAAAAGAAATTGATGAATGGAAACGTCAAGAATTGCTTAGAAGCAGAGTAAATGAAGTATTGGCAAGAGCTGGTGATGGAATTAATGAAAAAGGTAAATAAGAATTTTGTTTAATTTATATTTGAGTAATTTAGAAAGTGTATACAATTCACAATATATTATTTCATGTATACTTAAATAAGAATTTAATAAATTTATAAACTTTATTAAAACAATTGTTTTGAATAAAAGATTCTCATTTTTGGAAATTATTTAAAATATGATTAATTATTATAATTTGGATCTTTTAAAATTTTGAAAATATTTTGTTAATAAAAAATAAAATGTATACCAGAGTAGGTATAAAGATGATTATAATATGTCTTCTTTAATCAATTACTTTAATATGAATGGTATTGTAGTGTTTAATTATAAAGTAGAATATATAAATTCTCTATTATTCTAATTAATTTATTATGTGTTATATATATATATATAAACAAATATTAAATAGTATATTACACACGCGTTTGTAATACATTTATAATACATGCGATCTGGGACATTCTTTATTTGCTCCCATGGTGCATATACGATTTTTTTGCTTGGTCAGGCCGAAAATACAACATTCGCGATCGGGGGCCTGGAGCGAAAGTAGTACTTTCGGCCCGCTAGGCAAAAAAGATAATTATACAAATATTCATTAGTAGGCTTTATCTAAATTATATCAAATTATAATATTTTTTTATTTGCGGTTATTATAAATACTGTGATAAAATGATAAAATAATAAATAATGAAAAGATATTGATTAGAATAATAATCATTTTAAATAAAAACAATCGCAGGAAATAACAAAAATATCATTATCGCTTTGAATACATTTTTAAAATGATGTTTTATATAATTAGTATTACAATATCATTTTATTCAAAAATTATTATTTTTAAATATATTTTAAAAAACCGAAGAACAACAATATAAATTTCAACAATTGTGCTTTTTACCGTTGGATCTTCCGTAAGATATGTTCAGGCATCGGCCGAAATAGCTCAGTTGGGAGAGCGTTAGACTGAAGATCTAAATGTCCCCGGTTCAATCCCGGGTTTCGGCAATTGTATTTTTTTTTCTTACATTCATTAAATTTTTATTAATTTTTATTCAAAACTATGTAGAAGTTAATTTTATTATCATTTTTTGTATTTTTAAAAATCACAGAAAATAGAAATACATCCGACGACTCACCGAATGTTTGTGCAGCAGGAATCTTAAAAGAACGTGTAGTACAAACGCCGGAAACGTGAGTACCTAAATGTGATACACTTATAAATATTTAACAAATATTTATTACCAATACTAAAATAGTATACTGCTACAGATACTTAAAATAAAACATTTCATTGATTAAAAAGAATATTCGCAGTTATGTAAATGTCGTTTCCTACTTTACCGACCACATTTAATAATTTCTTGGAAAAAACATTTTTATAAATACCGTTCAGATGGTATAATTAGATAGAAAATTTGTTGCTATAACGCCGATTATAGTAGTTGCCGTGTTTGATGGTATAATTAGATAGAAAATTTGTTGCTATAACGCCGATTATAGTAGTTGCCGTGTTTATATTTTAATGTTTTTAGGCACGACCGATACTCGAGACAGCCTTATATTGTCACCAGAGCAAAAATTGTTACACCTCAAAAACAAATAATTTATTATATATACGTTGCATTCCACCCAAAATGAGTCCATTTTAAGCCCGAGATTTTTTCCGAGATGTATATACGTTAGTATTTAATCAAGTTTATAGATTATCTCAGCGAAATTTCGATGGATCTAAACAAATTTTGGGCCAGGTACAAGGTACCTGATAGTCCTATATTGAACTGAATCCATCGGAAAATAAAAAAACGCCAGTGCAAATACAAATTTGATAAAAGCGTTTTTCGAAAATTTAATTTTCAGTATAAATCTAGCCCATGCTTCTGCTAAAACTAATTAAAACTCGTCTTTTTTACATTGAACACTTTTTTCTACAAACAATATTTGTAAACGCAATAGTGATATAATCGACAAAAAAATCGAATTTCCCTCCTTACTTGATGGAATTTTATTTTACACAAAAATGTTAAATGTAAAAGTTATAGATAATATTAAAACCAAAATTTTTCCAATTGCACATTTTTCGGTACAATCAATTCCTGACGAGTTAAATCCACAAAAACGATTTTTAACGCCTAAAGCGCCTCAAATAGTAGACTTTCGTTGACCATTTTATAGGATTTGATTTAAACATTTTTGCATAAAACAATTTCTAGTAAGTTAACCTGAAAGAATGATTAAAAACGTTTAAATTCAATCAAAACACAAATAAATTTTCATGAATGCGTTACAGTTTTTGTTAAAATATAATATACATATTAGAATTTTAGATGTAACAGTTTTTGCGATGTCGAAGATGTAAGGTTCTCCAGAATAGTAGTGGTCGTGCATCACATGTAAAAACGACGTTTTTATATATAAGTACACAGCGGGGGTTGGAGTGCGATAGCGCGCAGGTGGGTGCGGCCCCCCTAGTAGTTACTTATATCTTCATATCATGTAGAATCCAAGAAAATAATGTGCTAATGAAATGTCGAAGCCATTCCAGATTTCGTTGATAGAATTTTTCATTATTTTTATTCTATTTATAAGTTTTTCAAAATTATCGTTATCATCTTTTTACAAGTCTAGTTAAAGATCAGAAAGTAATTACTTTTTTACTTGCTGGTATGTCTTTTAGTTGTGAAAATTCCTGTCGATAAAGGAATTCGAACAATAAAAGTATTGTTGACTTTTATTCGCGCTCTAATTGATTAAAAAGGTAAAAATTAAATATCCTTTTAATGGAAAAATGAGGGGTACTACAGGTCAAATACTAAATTTTATTTAAATTTTATTATACTTGTCACAAACATGTGAAAATGGGCAGATTTGTAAAAGTTTAGAAAATTCGCGTAAGCTAGGTACTAATATTTTTTTTGCGTTTTTCGAACTTGATTGAAAAAAAAATTCTGCCATTTTTTTCATCCATATTATTACTAAAAATGTTAAAGTTTCAA
>JAPYZP010001446.1:0-16828 GCA_030522985.1 Torymus sinensis | reverse complement strand
CTGTCTTCTTCTCCACGTTTTTCTTTCGTTTCCTCCTTTTTTCCCTAGCCTTCGCGGTGCATTGCTCATTACGTGCTTGCGGTTACTTTCAGATGTTTTATCAATAAATCTCGGCTATATATTCAGTTTTGTTGAATAGAAATTAATCACTGGATCTTAGGAAATTAAACCCAGCATTGTCGTTTTTATATGTTAATTTTAAGTAAACGCATAAACCTAATTTAATAATTAAACTACAATACCTTAATAATCCAATAAACAATGATCAAAGTGGAGAACTACAATACCTTAATAATCCAATAAACAATGATCAAAGTGGAGAATCAACTAGAATTACTTATAATTAATGTTTAATTACTCCCTAAAATATTCAAAATTATGAACGGAAAACACGAAAGAAACAAAATTTCAACCTCTAATTTTAACACAAATTCGAATATACGATGTTTTTCAACTTTTACAAGAGAAAGAAATTAGGCACCGGGCAAGAAGTACATTCCTCGGTATCAAATTTATCGTCAAAGGTAAACAACCATGTTATCACAGTGAAAATTCAAGATAAAACATTTTAAGCAAAATACACACAGTTAAACGCGATGTTTTGCTCGTTTCTGTTTAATCAGAAGATTTGTCGTTTGCACTCGCATCTTTTTATGACACACCGTAAAAGATTAAGTGTATATGACAGTTGAAAAGTTTCCGCAGAGCTTTAATTTGCTGAGACAAATTACCACATAATTTTATACTACTATGGAGCCACACTATAAAATAATACGTACTTTAATATAAGAGAAATAAAAAAAGGTTGAAAACTGTGCCGATTCATCAATCGCAACTCCGAAGTAATTCAGCGTGACTCGTGCGTTCTTATAGAGTTTTCGCGGTTTTATGTGGACATCGGGAGGGTTTAGTGCATGCGTGCAGAAAAAAAGTCCGAGTTAAAAATACGCAGGATCAGCGATTATCGCATAGGCAGCGCTTGGCCTCGCTCGGCCAGGCCCCCGCTCCACATTCCGAAAATAGGAGAGCAGCGAGTTCAAGGAACTACACGCGTTTACGCGTGTAAGCATATATCTATATAATACGTGTACGACGCAGGCGAGTTGACGCGTCGCACGGTTTTCCGGTCTTGTAGCCTCGCCGCCGAGCGAGAACGAGGTTGTTGCCCAGTTTCGCGCGTGTTGCCCTCGGCTCTCGGCCAAAGTGATTGGCCATTGTAGTACATTGTCCGCGAGTGAGGGCACACACCGCGCGTGCGCACCTGTCGTTTCGACGACTCTCTTTGCGCGTCACGGCCTACGAAAAATGCCGAGAGCGCGCGCGTATGCAAAAATTTCAGCAAAGCGCGGCTCACTGCGTACCTACTTACGCGCTCTATATGCGTATATGCGACTCTTTTCGGGCATTTCTCCAGTGCGACTGCGACCGCGGAGGAAGTTGGCTTTTAATGGCTCTGCCAAGAAGGTTGGATTATTTTTGCTAAGCTTCGAAGAAATAGAGCTTAGAGGTGTGTAATTTGTAGCGGCCGCCGGAAGTTCAATAGATTTAATGTCTATCATTCCTCTGATTTCTACGAAAAAATATAAACTCGAGAGAATAAGAACGCGCTCTATTTTCGAAATTTTGCAATATTTACTTGATAAATATTAATTTTTCCTATTTCTTAATGAAAGGGATTTAATATTAGAATGTATATTTTCAGATGTTCAAACCCCTAGCTTACCTGGATGAGAGTTATATTTTGAGAACTTTTATATTAATTGATATATCTTTTGGCATTAACGTGTGCGTAAACATTATCGTAGCAATAAAATGAAAGATGATGAATTTTCACCTCATTTCAATTAATTAAGCCAAACTTTCCTATTTTCACCGCGAAGCGTCACGACCAATGTAGCAAAACCAGCGTACGTCGCGAATTCCTTCAACTTTCGCGGCCAGAAAAAAGCCACTCGAAGATCTCGCGCCCACAATAGGAAGCTCGCCTATACAGAACGGACAGAGTGACAAGAGTCCGCGCACTGGCGATTCTGGCGCGAGACGGGGAAAAAGTAAAACTTTCCAAGCCCACGAGGTGGTCCCATTTTTCCCGCGCGCGTGCGCGACGCAAGATCAGGAGGTAAGTGTGCCTCGGCGGCAGCATAGTAAAAATCGCCGCGAGAGTGGCCGACTCGAGATGGAAAACGAGGCACTGTTCGTGTGTGTGTGTGTGTGTGTGTGTGTGTGTGTGTATATATATGGTAAGGAGACGTTCGGAATTTGATGCACCTCGTTGGCCGTTCCTCGGTCACGCTCGCATGCGTCGCGTCTTAATACTTGTTCGCCTGCGCACACATAATCGCGCACTTTCCTCTTTTCTCCATCCGGCTCTTCTCCTCATTTTTAACAGCCCGATGCAATGTCTTCCTTATTTGAATTATCAAGAGTTAAAGGAAATTAATGTAATTCATATGATTTCATTTCTTCAGCGACAGACTTCTCCGCTCAAGTAAACTAGGTTTCAAATTTATTTCGTGCGTCATTGACTTTTTATTAAAGCATTTTATCATGAGAATCAAACTAAAGATACCATGTTTGATTTTTCCCTCAAAAATTTAAGTGATTGGTGGTTTAAAATATCCCTTCAGATAATCTATAAAAAAAAAGTAAACAACTTCGTCACTATCAACTCTATTTTATTATTAACAAGAAACTACGTATTACAGTGATTTATTTAACGATGGTATGCACGCCAGTGGAATTAGTAAATCTGTATTACTGAAAAATCTAAACTTGCAATTATAGTCATTTTCTACGGTTGTTCCTTAATGGAGAAAGAGTCTCACGGCTTTGCAAATTTCTATAAGATAAATCATTGATTGATGGTGCAGGTAAAATAATATATAATTTATCGGCACTTTGTGTATAAGTTTTTAAATAACATAAAATGCACAAAGTGTGTATTCAACGTTAGTATAGTACATGTACATTTATTTCTATAAGATATTCGAAATTAAATATAAATGCATGTACTTGAAAATATTAATATTGTACACAGACAAGTAGTAAAGCTGTCTTTAAATATTCTTAAAATAAAGAGGATTTAAAGTAAACGGAATCAGTTAACTTACTTACAAGGTATATATGTATGCAGACCATTGCGAACAGTTAAAATACGCTCGAGAATTTAAAGCAGCTTGTGCTGAAAAATTTCTAAAGGAGTGGAGGTTACGCACATTTCGAATACTAATTTTCAAATTACCTATTTAGGATCGTAACATTTTCTTGGGTCATTCATCGCTTATTATTGAAAAGGATTGGACATTTCAAAATAAGCTTACTTCAAAAATTACGAATGATTTGTTTTAATGGAAAACTGTTTACAATAACCACAGGGTATTATGCATACGAGGACAAATTAAATAAAAAAGATAATCAAATCAAGATTTCATACGTAACGCAATAATTATTACAAGTAAATAAAGTTGAATGACTCTATATACTTAACAAATCGAGTACGACTATTTTCAATTATATAATTATTCAAATAATGTCAATATGCAGTGCTATTTCTGTTTTAAGGAAACCATGTTATATCAGATTCAATGAATATTGTAGTAAAGTTTTCAAATGAGCTTTCTTCGACAATTTCCTGATTATCCAAGCAATAAATTACTCAAGTGTAGACAACAAAAATGCACGTAATGTCATGTAGAACGAGTAAGTAGCCGAAAAGAATTAGCTATCTCGGCCGCGGGCTAATTCTTTCCCCGCGTGTACGCACAAAAGACTCGATTGCTATTTTCATTCCACGAAAGGTGTAGCCGAGCCATAAATCGCCGTAGCAGAGTCGAAGCCACGGCATCAGATAAATCCCAAATAGTTAATAATAGAATTCCCTCGCTTCTCGTCCATCTCTCTCACGCTCGCGCGCGCATGTCCGCGAGGACTTTCCCGTGGATCCTCGCCTCTCCCACGATATTCCGCCGTGAGTGGTTGATGGGTCGGCCGACGGTAAGCGAGCGAGCAAGACACAGGCGCATTCAGCGCGTCTGCAGTACATACGTGTCCGTGGCGAGCGCACCAAGTCCAAGGTTCGCGCGCATAATTACGCCGGCATTCGATCGCGGCCCGCGAGCGGCGCAACGACTTTTTTCGTTCCGCAGTCTCGCATGCGCGATTTCCCGGCCTCTGCTGTACGTTGAAAGTAGGTGTAGCTCTTGGGGGGCGTGATGACGATGCGCGCATCCACCTGCTCTCCCTCAGTTATGCGCTTTTGTGGCTTTCTGCGTGTGTACTTATAGGCTTGTGTACGCTCGAGGAGGAGTGCATCGACGAGCCGAACGGATGAAAAAAAAACCGGGAAAAGAACACGCGCCTTATGGGAGAGTAGCCGAAAAACGTGCCCGCTTCCGCTGCCTTTTTCCTCCAAACTTCCTATATAATTTTCTTTGCCTTAATATTTTCATGATGTCAACAATTTCTTTAGTTTCTTTTTAAACAAGATTATAGTGCTTTGTAGTTTTTACTTTTCGCAAAATAGTTTCGAAGTTTAATTTTGAATACATTTTAATTTTAAATTGGTTGTCAAGTTTGTAAAAAAATGAAATTATACCACATTCGAATGCATAATGATGAAAGTGAGACGTAATTGACGTGAACGGTAATCTACTTTAATTACATAATGCCAGACGTTAATCGAGTTGTAATCCACTCTAATTCACACGTGACAACTAAACTCCGTAAATAAGTGTTTCCAAATCTGAAAAATCCACGTTTACTAAACTGATGTGTCACGTTATTTTATACAGCATGAATATAGGAAGAGAATTTATTTATAGGGAAAACTTTATCTAAAACGAAAATACTCCGTTGACTCTTTAGTAGAAAATCTATAAAACAAAGAGTTATATTTTAGAGCGAGGATAAACACAAACAAGAGCCGAGAATGGCACGGGCGGCAAAAACTCGACGTCAATTCACGACTGACCGAAAGGCAAAAGAATCAAAAGGAAAGCGGAGAGCGATCGGGAGCACGCGAGTGAACGTGCAAGCGCCGATCCGTTAGCCGGCTCCGATCGTGCATAAACGCCCCCGCGAGAGCGTCCTCCGTTTTCGGAGCGCGTCTTTTTTCCTCTACACCTCTCTCTCTTTCTTTACACGAGCAGCACGCAACGGATGAAATGTCACGCGGCGCTGACTCAGTCCACGCGCGCTGTCTTCACGTTATAAAGGCGTGTTCGCGGGCAAAGTGTCGCTTTGCACCTGCCGAAGTGCAACGGCGCACAGGAAATCGGTTATCGATCAGCGCCTAGCTCGAGTTTCACGCCCGGGCCGTTAGCCGAATCAGCGGACTGCAGACTCGCTACAAAGGCGGACTAGAGAGAGTTAGCGCGCGCGCTAACTTTTGCGAGGGCGAGTGAGATTTGTACCGCCCGAGGCCCGATTGAAATAGGATCGCGTGGGAGTGCGCGGCGGATGATGCGGCTATAGTCGCGTGTAGTAGTCTTTCCTTGAATGAATTCTCTCTGTCTCCCCCGCCCGCTGTGTACCGGTGAAACTCGCTTGCTGGCTGCGGGTACACGCTATAGAGCGCTATAGTTTTTTCGCGCGCCGCTTTATGGCCGCCGGCTGTTGTGTGATCGTGCAGTTGTTTCGGCTAAAATTAACACGTTGACCGAGAGACCTAAAACCCGTGAAACGCGCACGCTGCCATCCAACTGTCATGTATGATAGCTAAATTCGGATCGTCTTCGTGGACAAAAAAACCCATCACTTTCGCTGTTTTGCTCTGTCTATGCTCGGCTTAGTCACTCTTATTTCGCCAGATGGAATAACGCAGAGGACTCTGTAGCTTTGATGTTCTTTGCAGATATACTAATTAACACTCAAACGAACATCTTACGCAGCAAAACGGTCTGGGATTACAAATTTATTTTATTAATTTATTGCAGTAAACGTGAGCTCGCTATGTCGCATAGACAGCTTGTTCATAAAATGAATAATAAAATGAAAAAAATGTTCAACTCTTTCTTTGGTATATTATTTTAATCGTAAATATTTCCTGATTTTGAATATAAGACGATTAAGCAGCGAAACTCGTTCCGTATAGGTATGGAAAATAAATCTGCATCATAACTGTGCCTCTAATTTGAATGAATTAAAATAATATTCTCATGGCAGATCGAATCAGGCGATAACTCGCTCACGCGGAATATTAATGATCCGAATAGTTTGGCGGCTCGCGCTTGAGGAATCCGTCCAAGATTTCGGAGGCAGATAATCGGCATCAGACGAGCAGAGGGGCTTTTATGCAAGGAACGCGCGGCCGATGGTAATTTACGGTGCGCGAGGTGTCTTACCTCGGAACTTGGAGACGGCGAGCAGCCGAGGCGAGGCGACTTCCGGGTTCTCATCTGCATCGGTCCGCAGGGGACTCAGGCTCAGGAGCCGCGGAGCTTCCGTGTGGGCTCGAAACCAGCGCATCCTGAAGCACAAAACACAATACAATTCTGTTAGATTATTTTACGCACATTTTGCAGTGGTTTTTTTTTCTAAATATAGTATGCTTAAATGGCTTACGGGTATAAACAAATGGATCCGTTGTATTTTAAATTTTCGAGTAAATGTCAGATATTCAATTAGCAGTAACTCACTCAGAGTCTATTATTACTAGCTTAGTTATAGTATTCAAAAGATAATTGTTTTCTTTTCATACATATAGTGACGCTTCTTGTAAGATTTATACTAAATTATAAAGGAAGAAAATACTAACTCTTTTACGTGGGTCTAATAATAAAAGTAGCGTTTAGACGCATTTATACCTGTAGATCTTTATGGCTATAACTGTACTAAAAATTAATAATTTTCTCAAATTATACGCACTGGAACCGTTTAAATGGCGTGATCCGCTTTAAACGTATACACGCGTTTAAGAATACGCGCGCACGCCAATAAAACGTCGGAACGGGATGAACGGCAGGGAAATAGCCAGCAAGTAAAAATAACGGAAACGCGAACTGTATTTCATCTGCTAGCTTTGCATGCCATTATGTAGGCTCTTTGTCGTGCGATCATCGACAGCGACCTGCGTCTTGCACCTGTACCTCTTGCGTTGCATACAGATTTTCAAACAACTTGGAATACATGTTTTTCAAGTAAATTGTTAGAAAAATAATTACTTTTTCATAATAATAATTAAAAGTAATTCATTAATTAATGGGAGTTTATACAAGATATAACATAATACTACGTGATTACAAGATTTTCAATCTTATACGTTAATCTGCAGTTTATTGGTTTAATTAAGTCCATGACTATGTTGTTCTCAATATCAGATGCAAAATTGGTATAATCATTTATGTAATGATTAATATTCAACAACTCTTTTTATTCTCTTAGACCTCAATTGCATTTCATAATTATCGTAACTTACAAATATGGATTGATTAAAAGCCTCATGCTTTCACAAATGCTTTATTATATACGCCCAAAAAAAATAATTTCCTTGATTTATTAAATTTAATATATAATTTGAGTTCCATTCTCCTTACAAGGTGAATATATATATATACGCTACGTTGCTTTCCTTCTTACGTTGTCAATATCGGCCAAATAAACTTAAATGAGTTAAATTTTCATTATTTAGGAAAAGATTATCATCATTTCACCTTGAATTAGAGAACCTTCTTTTCAGTATTTACGTTCAAACAAATCTTAGCTTAAGAAAGGCACAGTTAATATAGGCAAGCAAAGACGTAAGTAAGAAATAAACTTACAAATCTCGAGTGCATAGAGTATAGTTGAAGGTTTTATCCTCTCACTGTTAGAAAAGTAGTCGAACTATAAATCGCGGTATCAATAATTATTTGCTGATTGCGCAACGAGCAGCTGATATAAATACATATACACAAACAAAACGGTGCGATTTAGTAGAAAGTAAAGGTGCTCGAACGCGCTCGCGCAACTAGCAAAGCGCGAAGGAAAAACGAGAAAGAGGCATAGCGACCGAGCGAGTTTCCTTATCTGCCTCTCTCTCTTTGATGTATAAATTTCGTAGATAATTATGCGGCGGCTTTTCGCCGCGGACAATGATAAAACGCCGCGAGATAAGAATCGCCCGGGCGATTGTGCGTTGCGCACGCGCGCGCCTGCGTATATACATACGCACACGACCTTGCAGCGCCAAAAAATGTATGGAGGAAAATTTCTCTCGGTTGTGTAGGCGCGCATGCACCTGAAACAGGAGCAAAAAGCCACAATAATCCACGTCCGCGGCCATTATTGATAATACCTTCCCGGTATAGTGTCCAGCCTCGAGCGCGAAACATTCCACTCGCGAACGCGTGTGTCCAGCTATTAGCGTAGCGCTAATAGGGCGCAAAATTGCGCAGCACCGTGGAAATTCGCTCATTGGTCGCGGCGCACCGGCTGGATCCTGCGCGGGGCTCTACGTGCGTAATCACGCGCCTTTTTTTTCATATATCTGAGTGTTTTATTATTCCTCGAAGGCTGCGCGCGCCGCCAGGCGCGAATATATATATATGTATGCGCCCGCTTATCTGCGCTTTTTATGCACACACGTCGCCGAGGCATTTCGACACTCTCGCGCCGTGTGTATATATACCTGCCGCTGGCTTACGGAATTCCACGTGCGGCATTATAGATAAGCCAGTTTTTCGCCGGCTGGTAAGTGCGTCCCTCGGCACGTTTTGTCGGAGCGCGCGGTGCGCGGCAACGCGCGATTTTCGAATTCTCCGGGGGGAGAGATTCGATAGATCGAATTTTTTCCCCCCTCCCTTCAGATTAGAGTGGAATTCGCCGGCGTAAGAGGAAATCGCGCCGAGTGCAGGTTCATAATAACGATTTTAGCGGCCGCGGTGTTGGGAAAGTCTTTGCAAGCACGCACTGTGCGCCAGGTTTGCTTTCCGCCAGACCTGCAACGTGCGATACGGAGAACGATAAAACGGTGCACGTGTTTTTTTTACACCAGACAGATTATGTTTTGTTAATAAAATTTTAACGACTTTGGTACTCGATTTTCGTGATGAACAAATCTTTCATCTGCTTCGTTCTTAAGGAGGCTATTTTTCTAGATGGTCAAATTTACGGAGACTACTAAAACCAAAATAAATTTCCTAATACAGTTTTGGAAAATGTTATAAATTTTCTTACCATAAAGTTTAATAGAACATGGCAAAAAAGTAATATATAACGATGTGAATCTTTTACAGCTTATACAAGCAAAAACTGAGAAAACAAGTTCAAATTTTAAATGTAATTATATCGATATTGCATATACGAGTACAGGATAATGGCTAAAATTTGAATGTGTTACGGTTGACGAATTGACCTGTGAAAAGCCGTCATTGGTTGGCTTTATATGAGCTCTGATTAATAATAGCATACGTGAAAATTGCTTCCTATATTTCAAAGGCAAATTTTATTTTGTCAGTCCTGTATTCTAGTGAAAAATATACTGTCAGAATTATAACGTTCCATGTTTATGTAACTAACTCCGATACTATATAATTTTTTGGTTTCAATATTACAATTATAGCTAAGACTGCTTAACACTACGTAGTTTTGCAACGCCTCGTAATGGATGGTGCAAAATGATTTGATCTTTCATACTTGTCACTTGAGTGACAGCAAATTAAAATGTGCAGAAAAAATTAAAAAGCAGTAGCAAATCAAAAGATGAAGGTTTGCCATAGCGTTTCCAGTTATCACGTTTATATTTAGAAAATAAAAATGAGTCATTCATGCCGCATGAACAGCTAGTTTTAGCATAACTAAAATAATATGAGTATTTATCATACTGCAAGGCGTAGCTATACAGTGTTGCAATGTATTCTTCATATATCGGCATTTTTACTGCGAGTCTCTGCCAGCGCGAAAAGAAATTCTCAGCAGTTCCAAAGACGGCTCGAAAGACGGTTCATAGAGAGAGAGCTGGACTTTTCCAATAAACGCTACCGGATCGACGAAAGCGCGATCGCGAAGAAAAGGCTACGAGTACACTTGGACAACCTTAACGGAACGCGATATGCTCTTTTCTTTTTGCGCCATGAACTTTATTGAGCTGTTAACCCGAATTCGGCGTGGCTGCTCGCGTCGCTGCGGCGCTCGTTTTACTGCAGTCTCGCGGCGCGCGCTTTTTTGCGCCCTCCCCGCAGGAAAATTACGAGCCGCCTCGAGTATCGCTGCGACGATACCGTGCTCCCTCCCTCTCTTTCTCTCTCTCTCTCTCTCTCTCTCTCTGTCTCTCTCTCTCTTTCTCTCTCTCTCTCTCTTCCAGCGCTATACTTTCGACTCCGTTGCACGCAGCCAATAAACATCGCACCGTTCGTTTATTCCGCCATTGGCCGCTGCAGAGCAGCACTTAAGAGCTTCGTAGGTGTCATGCGGCGCATCGCGGAAGGAGATGACAACAAAGTTAGCCGGCGAAAAAGAGCTGGCGTCCTTTGTGCCCTTTGAGTTTCGGCTCTTTATGGGCTTTAAAGTGTCGTGCAAGGAATTTCTGTCGTGCCACAACTCTTTAAGTACTTAATGAGTTACCGATACTTATAGAGCGCTATAAACACCGACTGGCATGCTTAATGTCTCTGCACCACTTTGAAAAACTGCTTAACGTTCATAAACTTTTTAATATTAGTAACCCAGTACATTATTATCCAACAAATTATCATAAATCTTTTACTTAGAACGTCCCATGCTAAGCGGTTTACTTAGAAGGTTCCCGTAACCTGGTTAACAGGTAATTTTCACTGTCGAATTAGGTCGCTGTGATTTCAAAATTAACTCCAGTGCTTTGTTTTGACTATTTAATAAAATAAGGGAAAGTGCACTCTCTTATCCTAAACAAGTGAATAAATAGTTTCGGTAAAGCCATAATGATTTTTGTTTGGAGTAGGGATATTGCAGTTGGTTACAGCTATCAGTTAGCTCTCGTTTGAAAGGAGTGAACAAATAATTTATGAAAAACATCTTGACAATATACGAATATATTGATGAGAATATAAAAATCTAAAAATTAAATGGCAAGCTTGAAAATTAACATAATATTGCACAATTGACTTATGAATAGTGATTATATATTATTTAGGAGAAGGTTGAAATTTCATTTTAAAAAGATTTTTATATCATTTTTGGAATCGTTCTAGTTTTAAAATATTTTAAATAAATGAATATATTAATCTTTGGAAATACTTGAATGTAAAATGTTTCAGTTACTGAGACACAAATATAAATATGTGAATATTTAATTAATGACAAACTAAGAGTAATTTCAGGAAACGGAGAATAGCATAGAAATCGTCAACAACCTGTATGAATAGCGCCAGGTTACAGCATCTTTCCAATGGGAATCCCATAAAGCACAGAAGTATGTGATTACGCAACCGTTACATTTTGCATTTACGTAAACACTCGAGTAATTTTCATAAAAAGAAATAAATATTTTGATACACGTTATGAGCCAACATCAATACTGTTATTTAAATAAGAAATTATACAGTTATAGTCGACAGTTTTGTTGAGAAACATCTAGCCATAGTGAAGAATGAAAAAAGTGAAGAAACCAAACTCGCCAGCAATTAAATAAGAGCCGCAATATATGAAGACGTGAATGAAAGTATATATGCACAGGCAAAAGAGCGACAGGAACCAAGTTAAAACATGGATGAACTAATTCGTCGGGCGCGCATCATGCACCTCAATGTATATATGTATCGAGACGCAATCGCCTACGCACGGTGTATCGCAGGCCTCGATATCGGCTGCAATATTGCGCAAAGCTTGTCGCGCGCATATTTCGAGGAGGCGGCTCATCCACGTGTCGCGCCGAGTCGATTATGCAAATGGGCCTGCATAGCTCGTCTCTCTCCCAGCGAGCTTACAAGGGCTTTCGTGCCTACATGTCTCCTCCTCCCCCTTTCTCTCGGTTTTGTTTTTCTGCTCGCGCAGAGTCTGTAGAGAAGGTGCGCGCACACGAGAGCGCGAGCAGAAACTTTCTCCCCAGCGGTCGGATATTATGCGCGCCACGCGCGTTTGCTCGATGGCCGAGTTATATTCCCTCTCCTTCTCTCTCTCTCTCTCTCTCTCTCCTCCTGCGGCCACCTCGTTTTCACTTTTACTCCGAGAGCCGCTCTCTCTCGAGCGCGCGCGCGCGCCAACGCGTGTGCAGCCTGATCGTGTAGTAATATCGGCTGCAGTGACCAATAATAATTGTCGGCGATTAAGGCTCCGCGTGCGTGCTGTCGCGACCCGGCTTGCCACCATTTTTTCCTTCGCCGACGCCGTCGCTCGTTGCGGAAACCAATTGGCATTTTGGCGTGCAGCTATATACCTACGCGCACGCGGACGTTTGGAAATTGTTGTTGTGTGGACGTGAGTCTATGCACTCTCGAATTGCAAGAGTTGCGTCTACTTTGTTACTCGCGCGGCTCAAATGCGCCAACTTGCAGAGCCGGTTTTAAACGTTTTATATTGATCGGACCAAGTATGATAAATAATCTTCTGATATTTTCGAGATAGTTTAATGGATTTCAGGCCGAGGTTAGACTAATTTCCCATTTCTCCAATCTCTCACTTTTAACAAATCGTTTATATTTTTAACACTCACATAAAGTTGACGACTTTTTTTTTAAATACATTCCAATGATTTATCTATATATTATACTGTTGTGGGCGAAACATCTCTTAGAGCAGTTAAAGAAGTACAGTATTATTCAAATGAAAAATGTTGACATCAAATCTGAAATATGTTGTTCTGAAGCTGGAATTAATGAAACGAGTGTATTGCAGTTGACTGACCCAACCAAAAATCATTGAAATGTTGGAAGCTTATGTAAGCGTGCATGCACCAAACCAGTATGTAAAAGTATACTTTTTTACGTAATACATTGTTATAAAAGTAAATAAATACGTCTTGAAATAAAATCCAGACATAATCTTTGACTTCGCGCAAAACAATGACTCAAACTTATTCAATGCAAAAAATGAATAAATATAGAAGGAAAAGGACATTTTAACTTACATTTGTTCCAGTAGTTCACTTATCAAGAAATTGTATGCTCATTAAAGACTTTTAATAAATTTATTCTTGTAACATTTTTGTGTGAATTATTAAATAAAACTATTTGATTCTTTTTCAATGAAGAAACAACAAGTCGCGTGACACTGTACACATGTATAAAACGACACAGCACTGGCACCTCACAAAGGAAGTAAGAATTTGTTAATTTCCTTCTGTTCGCTCTCCTGCAGCCTGCAACACGCATCCTGTCTACAATCCTTCCCGGCTCGCACGTTATACATTATCCCCCGTTTTTCGAACGGACAGACGTACGAAGAACTGCGGCGCGTCTATACAGTCGACTGACAGTGGCAGCGGCTACCTTCGGCTCCGAAACGAAGCGTCTGCGAGAGGGAGAGAGAGAGAGAGAGAGAGAGAGCGAGAGAAAAAGTGGCGAGCAAGAAAAGCGCCCGAGGCCTGAACCGCGAGAGAGGAGGCGAGCAGCTTCTGAAAACGCGCGCCGCTGCCACTGACGCTCAGCTCTCTTTCGTCTTTGGAATCGAGAGCTCCGCTCGTCCGTAACGAGGCGAGTTGTGCGTGTGTGCGCGAGCCCACGGCGATTTATCTCTGGCCAGCCTCTTAACGAGACTCTCGCGATCCTTCCCTCGCACGCGCACTAGAGGTATGAGCGCTTTATTAAAAGCTGGAAACGCAGCCCGCTCGCGCTAATTAACCTTTTCTCATTAAGCTTGTGGCCTTTACTTACATCTTTTATTTTCATCTTCCACGCGGCTTTTAGCGAGGTTTGCTGTAATAGTGTCGTCTGGGTGTGCGAGTGTGGGTATATGTGAGAGAGCTAAGGAAAGAAGGCTTGCCAGAGTTTTGGTCACGTGCACGTGCGGTTAATGGATTTATGTAATTTGCGTCTCGACCAGATCGTCAGGCGGGTAATTGAGATTACGGAATAATCGATAAAAATAGAATGGAGCATGGCAACAAAAAGTGTTAAGATGAATTATTACGGAAGAGCGGTGAACTGTACGAAAGTGATACTTTTCTTTTCTATATTTATATAAGCCATCTTTTTCTGCGCCATAATATATAGTAAAAATAACGTGCAATCAGATATATAGACGTAACTAGAAAAACCTTATTAGCATACTGTTCAAGTTGATGGTTAAATAATCTTGACACTTCAGTATTCCACAAGTATAAACTGACCAGTGTTGTAAGACATGTCACTTATATACGTTTCTGCTGATATTTTTCAATTTCGTCTGAAAAATGCTATTACTAAATATTCATGTATAATAATAAGGAATATTTTCTTTCAAAATGTCGTATACTCTCAATAACTGGGCGATCTGGTATTTTAATGATCACGTAGATAATAAATCGTTCATGCCCTTGTTCCTGGCAACCTTTTAGAAGGCCTTAGTAAATCAATAACAGTACTCTGATTTCTGTCGGTACGGATGTGATTTAAATACCTATGACCCAATGTTTTGACGTTGTATCACATAGAAAGATTCTTCCCATCAAAATTCCTGTATAATACGTCAGAGTAATTCAGTTAGACCAATGATGTTTCAAGCACATGGCCATAACAGCATAGCAATCTTTAGCAATAAATCACGTCACATTTTTTAACGTCATGACTTATTAATAAATCTTACCGATATATGAGGATTACTGTTTTAACCAAATACCTCAATCATCGGCTATAAAAATTTGATTATGAATATAATTTAACATTGGTTTTGCAATTACTTGGGGACTCGAAACCTCATCTTGTGTTTAATAATGTTTTCAAGTTATTATGATTGAATAGAAATATATTTTTACTGAAGACTAAGCAGAGTTTAATGGTCGCAAAAATAGTCAAGTTGGTTATTATCACCTTTTCTATAGGATAATTTTCCACATTAATGAGTTAATAAGCTGCACAAAAACATTTTCAAGTTTTCTTTCTAGCTTTTTGTACTATTTAGCTTTCTCAAAGAGAAAGTGCAATAGCTCATTACAGCGGAATAGAAATTACGTCTGATAGATAAAATGCAATTGAGTCAATTAAATTGCCTCGATGTCAAATAAAGATTGATTAAATAAATATTTATTGCAACGGGTTTTTTGTGTTTATGAGATAAACGAGTGGTTTAAATTTTCTGTTCAAGTGGAACAGTAAATTTACGTAATTCACGCTTCGGTTTATGTTTAAGAAGTTTATAAGAAACGATACTTCATTTTTTTCTACAAAGTTAAGTTATACCATTTACGAGTAAACATTGTTGCGCAACCGAGGAACAGAAGGATTGAGCAAGAATTAATTGGATGAACATTTTTGTTTCGATTAAAGATACATGCGCGATTGATTCAGCAGTCTACTTGCAGTATAAATTATTCATATTTGTAATTAGAAAACAAAGCTTTCCACCGCACAATGCATTGTCTATTTATTTTTCTTTATTATTACTTTACAGCATTGATCGAGAAAAACAACATTCTCGAAAAAAACTTGTCGTCGGAGTACCCTGATTCATTTTTTAGCTAATATTTAATATTGCATCATGTGTTATATTGCCAAATCGAGGTTGTAAAAACATCAAAAGTAATTAATGAAGCCATGGCGGAAAAATATGTGTACGACTCCAGAAGAAATCTAAGCAGCCTTTAGCATTATAACTGAGAACTCCATTAAAAATTACGAGCGGTCCATCCCTGCTGTGTCACATTAATCATAACTATATACAGTTACCTGTGTGGGGAATAAAACTAAAGGAGAGACACAGAAAAGAACCTCTCCAGAAAGTGACTTGCCTCTAAAAGATTCACGAAATTCCATAGTCCGTTTTCTAAATGCTCGCTAATTAATTCAAATTCCAAACTTCAACCTCTACTTTCCATACTACCGAGCATTCCAATTGGTTTCGGATCATCAAAGAAATCATTAGAAAGCGATCGGTCTTTCGGTAGCTTTTATATATTCATCTTTTTATCAGAGGTTTCTCACGCGTGCAATTATAACAGCCATCGTAAAGCTTGTTTTGAGCGACTTGCTTTATGAACGCGTAGCATTTTTGCACTAAAAATTCAAGTTAAAGTCTATTCTTTGGGTTAAATGATTTATGGTTTGTTTGCTGGATAAGCCAGGAGAAAGTTTTCGCATGGGCGTTTATAACTAAAATACATAACCACTTATTTACATAATTGAAGTAATAATAATTTTTTCTAGACGAGCCTTTATCAAACTTGAATTTGCCTACAGATTTCAAAATTGATGTTGGAAACGAGAACATTTACATTGTAGACAATCAACTTACGATAAATAATAAACTGACCCAGAAATGAAGTATTCGATTAATTTTGCATGAATTCTCAATATAACACTTAAATACCTATATATTTATAAACAAAGGAAGAGCGTTTGTATGAAAGTTGAGCGAGGAAAAAGAAGGAATTCCCACTATAAGGCAGCCGTCCGATGAAAGTAATACCCGCTCATACAATGCGTGTCTCCGTGCAAAAGTGTCATGCCCGAGCGCGTCGAGCAATTAAAACATTCCCCCGCTGCATTACCGAAATTCTTTTCTCATAATACACAGCGCGCGTCCGCGAGGAAGTTCATCAAGGCCGCGCGCAGCTATACAGCTCACTCGTGAGCTCGCGCATATATATACTACATATATGCGCTCGGCTCGAAAAAGAGAAAGAGCGCGTCGTCCTTTTTGGAAAAGGGAAAAAAGGACGAGGCCGAGTAAGTACGAGCTCCGCAGTAGTAGGTCCTTTTATTTTCGTTGCGGCCAGCCAGCCAGCCAGCCAGCCAGCCAGCCA
>JAPYZP010001445.1:0-16557 GCA_030522985.1 Torymus sinensis | reverse complement strand
CATATCGAAAAATGGTAATGGAACTTGTGTCTTAGAATTTCGCGCTCTATACGAAGATCTTGTGTAAGACATACATTTTCAGAACAAGTTGTATATATAAATATCCTACTGCATGCTGCTGCGAGACACACGCGGATATTTTTCTTTCCGTCTGGGAAAATACGGGCGAGTTAGGTTTTCGGAAAAATAACAGTCGCGGTGTGCTCATATATATATCCGCAGCGTTTTGTACATACGCGCGAGCGAAAGAGGTTTCATCGTGCCCGCGAGTATATTATATGCAATCTGAAAAGCTACATAGCGAATATGCGCGAAAAATCTGAAATCCCGTTTAAATTCACGAACTCGTTTGCATAGAATACACATACACGCGTAGCGAATGTGGTATGTATGTACTATATTCCAAAGATTCGTTTTCCCCAAAAATTTAATATTTCACGAGTATATATCCACACGGGGGGTGTTCCCCCCCTCGCGCACGCCCGGAAATAGTTTATAAATTTCGAATAATATATACGCGCGCGGGCGAAATTCACGCTATTCGAATTCCATATATATCCAGTCCCTTTTCATATCCGCGCCCTGATCCACACACCCTCGCTCCACCCCCCATTCACGTTTTCCCAACAGTGTTAATCTCGACGTTTCACTTTTTGAAATTTCGACCCCTACCTCGATGCCAACAGCAGAAGCAGCAGCAGCAGCATATGTGCACGAGCAGCGGGGGAGAGAAGAAATCGTCGGGCGGAGAGAGAGAGTCGAAGATATACGAAGGGGGATGAGAGGGAGAAAGATTGACCTGCTGCTGCATCTCCCGCATACCGCCTCTCTCTCTCATCCCCTCCCTATTACTGCAGCCCTCGGCTCTTATTGTTCCGCCTCGTTTTTTGCCCTTTCCCCATTTGTCTCGCGTTCTGCTTTTTTCTTTCGTCTACTTCGCCGAGCCTCTTGTCCTTCTGTTGTTTTTTTTCCCTCGACCTCCCGTTTGTTATTTTCTCTATATATCTCTCCCTCTCTCTTCCTTTTTAATAACTCTGCCAATTTTTCTCGGTGTGCACGGTAGGTGCGTGTAATATATATAAGACATCGCGTTCTCACGTCGCCTTTCGACACGCGAATTCAATATCGGCACGCTGACGCGCCGAGTGACTCCGAAATTTAATTCTTCTTTTCTCGTCTGCCGCCACACGCGTTCGCCACGCACACATTGTTATCGTCCCGAGGCCGTTACACTTTCTGCCCTCGCGCGCGCCTTAATTCTTTTCCATTATTCTTTTTCATTCGCTCCGCGCGCGCGCACACCGCTCTAATCTCTAGATCTTTCGACGCGCGGGGAGGATTTCACGGAAAGTGGTACACGCTGCTCGGAGCCGTGTAGAATTTCGTCTGTTCTCCCAACGACGAGCCGAGAATCTAATCTCCGTGGAGAGCGACACGCGGGGGTAAAGGAAAATGTTCGTTGCGGACGTGAAGCGCAACTCGAGCCTCGAGCTACTTCGACGCGGACGCGTATATGTAATAAGGTTTTGGTATTCACCGAGACGGGCAAAAACAGTTCTTTTTTTTGCGCAGTATGATTACTGATTTCGGGCACGTTTGAGGTGAGATTATTTATCGCGAACAACAAAAATAACAAAATGAATTATATTCTGATCGTATGTGAAAAAGAGAGCGCTAAAAATTCAATTGCGATCCTTAATAGCGATAATTTTATTTAAGAGCGAGTTACTCGTGGCCATGCATGCGGGAAAGTTGGAATATTTAATGTGAAAGTCGACTGTAAATTTTATATAAGAACACGCTGAATTAAACAAAAAGATATAGCAGGGTTATTTTACCGCGAAACCTTTAAACTTAAAAATATTTGCCTTTGAGCTTCTGTATAATAAAGAATAATACACAATACCGCTTTAAAATCCGAGGATCCGGCCTTTTGCCGGTGATTTACATTTACGTCAAGCGCAGGCGCGCGCGCGCGTACGACGAATCTCGTTAAGAAAAAGAACTAAACTGGCACAAGGCAGCGGAAGCCCATACGAGTGCGCGAATCTTTCTCATTCTAATGATGCAGACAGCGAGCGCCAGAAAGATTTCGTAACCAAAACTCCTCTATACCGTGAACCTATATAGATCCCGGCATTCGAATTGTTCTCCCGGAAAAATATATATAAATGACCGCGACCGACTCACCGTCGCGTAGCACACACAAGTTTCCCTTCAATTCCAAATCTCTGTCGCCGTGAACAACCCCGCACGTACGCACATAAATATACACGTGCGCGGCCCCCGATAAGGTGAAATATATATACGTCCTATTCACCAACGGTCGAGAAAGATCGTGGAAAAAATGCATTTCTCTCCCTCTCTCTCTTTCGAAAAGTGATCGAGCGATATCGGCGCGGCGTTTTTTTTTCTCTCTCTTTTTGCTTTGTGATTTTTCAAGTTTTTTTTTGTCGGAAGGAGGGGGAGGAGCAGCGCAGCGAGGTGATGGAAAGGTTTTTGTGTTTTTCGGTAGGAAATATAAATGGACAGAGAGCGAGCGAGCGAGCGAACGCGCTATGGGATGTATTTTTGTAACGCGACTGCGCGAGCTATTGTTCGGTCGCTGCAGTGTGTGTGTGTGCCGCTTCACGTGTGCTGCATGCTGCTGCGCTCCAGTCACACACATACACACACACACGCTTGATTGTTTAGTTTTAATAAAACGAGGTTCTGATTTACGAGATTTCCCCGCGATCGAAGAACCAAAAAAAGAAAAAAATAATAATGGAGAATTTTGAAAAAAAAAAATATATATAAAAGGAGAGGGGAATCGTCATATATAGGTGTGTTAAATCAAAATCAGTATACCATGTTTGTTGTTTTTTTTTTAAATGAAAAAATTTGTTCATTTATTAAACAAAATAATGTCGTTTATTTACAAATAAATTTTATGTACAAAAAACATTAGATGTTATTTTAAAAAATAAATATCGAATAGTTTTCCTACGTCTCGGCAATATATATTTACACGCTAACGCGAAATAATTTTTAAAAAACCTTCTTTTCTTTTTTCTTTTCATTCTTTTTATTTTTTAATATCTATCACAGATGCGTTTAACATTTGTTTTTGTAAAACTAAAGGATGTCGTTTTTTGTTGGTTTTTATTTTCTTTGCTATAATACACACGTGCGTAACTGCCCCTATTACAGCCGCTACTGCTCGCAAGTTCCGCGATCACCAAATTCATTACACATATACGCACTAATACTCGTGTCGTTTTCTCGGTACACACCCTCGTGCGCGTACAACCCTTGACACACAAGACACACGCACACACGCGCGCGCATTCATCACACACATTTTTCCGACTCGCACACGCACCTATATAACATGCAAATTGTGTGCCCGTATGGCGAACTCGTTGCCCGCTTCTAATGCACGATGCGACCGCGTGTGTGTATATATAACAAGTATAATGCGATGGTTGTTTGTCCGCTGCGGGTGTGTGTGTGTGTGTGTGTGTGTAAATATACACGCGTACTCGCCGTGAATTCCTAATGCAACGAGCTTCCTTTCTTTATGAAAGAACTACCTCCCTCACCTCCACTGTCTTTGGTATCCGTGAATATACGCGTTCATTACGAATAATTTAGATTGCGTGTATGTTTGTGTGTCTCTACTTCTCGTTTTCCGTTTGACGAAGAGTGGATCAACCTCGTGATGTGATTGGGGTGGCTTTCAGTGTCGCCTAATTAGATGCGTTCGTATGGTTCTATATTTTATTTACTTAGTGTCTAGGAACTTAAGAGTAATTGCGGCTCTTCATTGAGAGATTGGCGTATATTATACGGTAAGTAATCGGTGTCATCGTTGACGAAGTACAGCGTTATGATGGTAGTCGAATCGATAGCGAGCACGTTATATGTTTTTTAATTGAAGAATTATTCGATCTAGTTGAAAACATTAACTTATTGTAGCGAAGAACAAAGTCGTCATATTATCGAAAGGAGAATGCCCCAGGTAAATGTCAATAAGGAATGTATAAAACTAATAAGAGCATACAGTGTACAAATGAGGAAAGTATTTAAAAAGTTATTTTTTACAATTTTTACTACTGATTTTTCTACCCTTATTTATTTCAACTTTCCCTACATTTCCCAGGACTATTTTTTTTTTTAATTTCATATATTTTCACTGATAAGAATTTTTCCATCGGTCTTACAGTCTTATAAATTAAATTAATTAATATTAATATAAATATTCCTATATTTTGACAATAGCTCTACATTATTTACTATAAATATCCGTGCGGGCATTCTCCTTTATGACTTCAACGATAGCCTCGATAACAGAATGTCTTACATTACCAATGACATTTTCTTTTCTTTTTTTCGAAATCGTATTTTAAAAACGCCACTCTCTCAACGAAGGTAAAGAGCAGTCGATCGAAGAATTTGTTACTTTCTACTTATAACTACGAAGTCTCAAGCTAATAGGTTCTTTTCGAATCCTCCTTCGGAGAGGAGATTCCAGGCTCTCTACCGCAAAAGTCACATCCGTGAATCATAGATCTCGCGTCTCGATTCGGATAACAAGAGAGCGCGAGCGTGCGCGCGCGCAATGGAACTGTGAATTTTCAAGACGCTACGCCGTGATTACCAACTATTATACGTTATACCGTACCGCGCGCGGATTCGCTCGTCGTTCCGGCAAGCCATAAAGACAAAAAGAAAAATAGAAACGCAGCTTCATCGCAGCTGAATCATATCGACTTTTTCCATCATCATTCCCGCTCACTCACTCACCCACGTACACACACACACACACACTTATATGCACACGCATAGGTACCGCGATTTACGCGAGCGGCACTTCAAGTTCGTCATTCTCCACTCGTCCTCGATGTGTAAGTATTCCTTCGCTTTTTTTTCGCCTCGCGACCAGTCCGAAGTGAGAAACGATTTCGCTGCAGCTCGAGATAAGCAACGATAAATTATTCAACGTGCGAGCTCTGGAAGAAGTGTCGCCTGTTCTCCTCGTGCCTCTTTTTTCGCGCGAGTTAGGGCCAGAGAGGAAGAGAGAGAGAGAGGGAGAGCGCGAGGGTCTGTCGGCGCGGAATAAGGAAAAAAGTTGCTTTTCAGCAAGAATTTTTAGAGTTGCGGGCGGCGCCGTGACGAGATTGGAATCACGTACGCGGACGCGCGCACGCGCATTTGGAAAAAGTCCACGGTATGTATAGAGGGTCCCTCTTTCTGCCAGTTCCAATTTTCCTCTTTCTCTCTCTCTCCCTCCCGTCGTCCTTTTTATTATATCCGCTCTCCTGGCGCGCGCGCGTTCCTTTTTTCGCGGAGCCGGTTCCACGGGCTCGAAATAACTCTCGTAATTTCGGGCGAGTCCGCAAAAATAAAGCCGTATGCTGCTCGCGTAAAAGCTCGCCGTGTAGCACTCGCTTCTCTCTATATACATATACAACCGTATCTATACGTACAACAAATAGCGAAATTGAGGAAAATTTTCGCGTCGAGCGAGAAGAAGTGCCGGCAGAGATGGATAGCCATCAGGCGTTTCCGGGGCGCCGATGGATTTTCTGCGCTCGCTTGCTCGCGAACCCGATATTATCGAGCAAAATTTCAAGCAGCCGGGTTGTGTGAGAGTGTGTGTGTGATATATAAGTCGCGCGCGGGCGTCTCGAGACTCGTAACTCGACTCCTCTCGCTCGCTATATGCGCGAAATAAAAAGCCAGCGCGAGCTCGCGGGGTTCCCTCCGGACTTTCTCCTCCGGGCACGAGCGAAGAAGCTGAGAGAGAGAGAGAGGGAGCGAGAGGGACGGAAATCGAATCCTCCACCTCCTCCCTCCCTCTCCCGTGCTATGTGTGCGAGAGCGCGCACACGCGAAAGACTTAATTCCGCGGAATTTCCTGGGCTGCCTCGCGATTCTAAAAGCCGATAGTAGCGCAGGCATGAGACTCGGCGCAGAGTCGATTAATTCCTCCGGCCTGCCGATAAATTCGCCCTCGCGAAACAAGAGCAGGCCAGAGGATGAAGAAGAAAAAAAGAGGGGAAAAGAGGAATATAATCGGCCCGCATGCGAGCGGGCAAAGCGGCCCGAAAAGTGTATACGGGAGGACGTGGACGAGGTGGAGGAGGAGGAGGAGGAGGCGGGAGAAGAAGCGGTCCGTGAAATCAGCGGTCTATGGGTCGGCCCGGGCATAATACGCATGTATAATGTAACGATAATGGCGATCGGGTCTAGGCCCCCGTCTCTATACACGTTCTTTCAGCCTGCGGTGTTCTTTTGTTTTTCTCGCTTCGTTTTTATTTCTCGTCGCTGTGGAACGGGAGAGAGAGAAAGAGAGAGAGCTCTCGTAATTGCCGTGCTCGTTGAATTACACGGACATTCGTATTGCTCCGAACTATGGCGTACATGGCACACGAGATATATAGGCGAGCTTTTTCGCGTATATATATGTATATACGGTAGTATATATCGTCATTATTTTGGCTTGGCTATACACGCTCTTCATTTGCAATTTGAATCGCGCGCATAATATTATATGAGATTACAAGTGTATATAGCGCTGCTGTACTTAGAATATAAGTGCTTATATACTTATTGTGATACACGTGCGCGAGAGCGGGGGGAAGTTTTCGTTTTGTCGAACGAAACTTTGCGCCCCCCCGCTTCACTATAGAGAAAATCAGCCTTCAAAACCAGTGCACGGCAGTTCCGAAATCACCTCTCTCTTTCCCTCTTTCTTTCTATATCGTCTCCTTCGAACGGCACGCAATACAATACGCTGCTATAGACGTGTACACACTCACACACAGACAGAACGGAAAGAAGAAATGCGTGCGCGCACACCGCGGTGAAGCGATTATATTCGTATAATATACGTATATACGACAAAAGCATCCTTCGCCTCTCGCGCGCGCGCGCTTATACACGGGGCGGCGCTTCGGCTAAAGGACGAAGGATGGTATGAGAAATATAACGCAAGAACGCGCGAGCTACCTCTACGCTGCAGAAAGCAGAAAAGAATTAGCGCTCGCACGCGCGCGCGCACACACACACTCACACATACATACGACGATATAATAATAGTAATGATAACAACGAGAAAAGAAAAGAGGTAAACCGCAGCCTGTGTGTCGGGGCTCCTCTTGGTCTCTCGACGCTCCCGCTTCTTCTTCTTCTTCTTCGTCTTCTATTTCTTCTTCTTCTTCTCCTTGGTCTTGTTCGCTTTGTTCCGCTTCGTCAACGTCGTCCGAGCGCAGGCTTAGCTCTGGGGCAGGAGCGCGTGGTAGACGGGCGCCTCGTAGAAGCTACCGTGGACAGCCTGAAGCGCGTGTAGCGCGTGGTGGTGATGATGGTGGTGATGCCTGTGCATGGCGTACATATTCGAGGCTGCAGCAGCCATGTAGGAGGCCGAGCCCGTGGGTAAGGCCGACGACACGGGCCCGGTGGAAGAGCAGTTGGAGGATGACGAAGAAGACGACGACGACGGCGTCGAGGACGAGGACAGGGAGGCCTGTTTGAGGCTGGCGCGCAGCTGGGAGGACGAGGCGCTGCTGCTGCTGTTGCCGTTGTTGTTGCTGGAGCGCCGGTAGGGGTGGTGGTGGCCGATCATCGTCGGGGTGGCGGTCGATCCGACGATGGCCGGCTGATGGTGGTGATGGTGCCTCTGCGAGGGCGGTGCCATCATCGCCATGCCGTACGAGGTGGGCTGGGGCTGCTGCAGCTGCGTCTGCTGCGGCTGTTGGCTCGGGTAGGCCTGGTGGAGAATCGTCGTGGCCGCGGCCGCCGCCGCCGCAGCCGCTGCTGCTGCCGCATTGGACATGACCGTCGATGCCGCGACGACCGTCTGCTGCTGCTGCTGCTGCTGCTGTTGCTGCTGCTGCTGATGTCTGTGGTGGTGGCTTTGATGGTAACTGTGCTGCTGCTGCTGTTGATGCTGCTGTTGTTGCTGCTGCTGGTGCTGTCGGTGGTGCATGTGATTCGTGGGCTGCAGCTGCAGCTGTGGCTGTGGTTGCGACTGCGGTTGCACATTGCGGAAGTACTGGGGGTAGAGGTTGGCGAGGACCTTGTCGTCGAGTTCGGTCGACTGGAGCTTCGGCCGCTGCTTCGGCTCCGGGTGGTGCGGGCCCAGAGCCGCCGTCAGGGCCGCGTGGTACGTGGCGGCCGCTGCGGCAGCCGCGGCCGCCGGCACGTTGTGACCCTTGATCTCGGCCGTGACCATCGATGCGAGCGACGGCGAGGGCATTGGCATGTGCTGGGGTGGGTTCACGTTCATAGGCGCCACTATGGCCACCGGTGCGGAAGACTGTTGGTGCGGGTGCTGGTGGTGCTGATGATGGAGCTGCTGTTGGAGCTGCTGGTGATGTTGGCCGGACGAGGCGATGGCCGCGGCGGCCACCGGCATCACCGGGTTCACCATCATGCCCGTGAGGCCGGACAACGTCGGCTGGTTCTGCGCCACCAGCGACGTTGCCGTACTGCCGACCGTCGCGCTGGCCGCGTGCTGCCGGCTCCGACTACTGGAGCTGCGCCGGGACGAGGACGAGGTGGATCCGGAGCTCGTCCTCGGGGGCAGATTGTTCACGAACATGGTCCGCCTCTCGCGCTCGGCGCGTCTGTAGTAGCACGGGTGGATCATGAGAAGCGGCTCACCGTTGCCCGGCGGCGGCTTCGCCTGACTGGGCAGCTCGTACTCGACGCTGCAGTCGACGTGCAGCGGCACCGAGAAGTCCTTGAAGGGTGGCGGCCCGGGCTCGGACATGCAGGTCGTCGACGTCGAGCCACTGGGTATCGGGGTGGGCATTGGTATGCCGAGCGGCGACAGCGACGTCATCACCGGGCTGGTGTGGGACGAGGCCGCGGCCGCCGCTGCCGCAACGGCGTTCAGCACGGAGTCGCGCGCCAGCTGGAGCTCCGGGTAATCGTGCATCAGACCCGGTGGCGGCTTGCTGCAGGCCATCAGGACCTCGCCTACCTTCCTCTCGTAGCAGGCTGCGGCCATCTTTGCTGCTGCCGGTGCTGCTGCTGCTACTGCTCCTCTCGCAGCTTTCTTCTCTGGCCGTCTCCGCGCCGTCTTCGCCCGGCGCCTCCCCTCAGGCGGTCGACTGCGAAATTCTGCAATGTCTCATGATCATCTGGTCTGTGCGAGCTGCGCCGTAGGCTGCTGCTGCTGCTGCTGTGGGGATGCGACGAGCACTGCGAGTGAGGGAGGCGGGTCTGCGGTCTCTCTTGCTCTGTGCGCGTGAGCCGGGCGATCGGCGCCGATCGATGCGCGACAGACGGACGGACGGACGGTTGCCGGCAGTGGCAGAGAGAGAGTGAGAGAGAGTCCGGGTTAATCCGGACTTTTTATTATTTGCGCCCTCCCCTACGCTGCGCTTCTGCTGCCTCCTCCTCCTCCTCCTCCACGTCCTCCTCCCCTCGAGGGGGGCCAGTGGCACTGGCGCACACTGCGGAACGGACGAACGAGAGAGAGAGAGGAGCGGAAATATCCTCCCTACCTCGTGGCTGTCATTCTAGCCGCTCGTTGTCTTTCTGCCCCGTCGTTGCTGCCGGCGCAGTTCCTCTTTTTTTCCTTCCTCGTCGTCCCCCGTCGTCCCTCTCTTTCCTTCCTCGCGGATGTCATGCGGCCGCTCGCCTCATCCTCGGCGCTGCTGTGCACCTCCTCGCCGCTGCTCCTTGCTACTCTCCGGGCGCATTTAAATGCCGTGGAGATTATGCAGGGGAGAGAGAGAGGGGCATAGAGCGAGTGCTGAGAGAGAGTGAGAGAGAGGGAGCAAACGAGAGATAAAGGGATAAATGATCGTGACGGTGGCACGAGAGGAGGCGGTGGTACTTTTTCTCCCCCGTTCCGTTCGTTCGTTTTTTATTTATTTTGCGTTCGCTCTCTCTCACCAGAGCCGAGCGTCGGACCAAAAGAGTTGTATATCCAACGCCGCGGATCGGAGGATCGCGCTTGGAGGGACGTGAGGGAGCTTTTTAATCGGTCTTTCGTTTTCAACCTTTCTTTTTGCTCCCCCTCTCTCTCTCTCGCTCTCTCGTTATCTTACTCTCGCTCGCTCTTCCTCTCTCACGTTCTCTCTGGCCTTCGCTGCGCTGCTGTCGGCTCCAAGTTACGGAACCTTCCTCCGCACAACCCCTTATCACCACGACGACTTTCCCATCCGGAGGCGGAGGAGATGGAGGAGAGGACGATGGAAGACGACGGGTGCGCAGCCGCCTGGGCGTTTCTCGCTCTCCACCTCCGTATCTCGCGGCGCACTGCTATTACGCGCACTTTTTTTCTCACACCACCTTGCAACTTGACTTGCGCGTATATATATGTATACTCTCTATCCCTCTTGGCTGTACACGCGAGCACTAGCACCCACTGCGCGCTATCTCTTTCTACTCTCGTCGGGCGGATGCGCGAATCGTCGGCCGTTCCTCGGCGCAGGCGTAAACGGAGAGGGTTGAAGAGCAAGAGAGACAGACGTTTAAAGATCTCCCCCCTCTCTCGTTTTTGAATTTCTGTATCTTCTTAGATGCACTAAACACACTTGTATCACACGTGGATTGCACACAATTATTATAATCGATGGATATGTCACGTCGTCGACTCGTCGCTTATATACACGAGATATATAATAAGCGAACTGTCAATCTTCCGCTGCTATCTTTTCGAATTGCACACTCCGATGGTCACCTCTGGCACCTTTGGTTTTGCTCTGTTCGACCGCAAAGTGACGTTTATTTTTCTTTTGCCCCGATATATACTATCCGACGGATTGTCACAGGCCTTCACGCACAGTGTCACACTCTTTTCGCGCGTGTGTGTGTGTATATATACGTGTGGGAATGACGATCAGTAGCCGTCTGTCTCTCCGTGTCCGTATTTTCGGAGTAATACGCGCGTGCGCGTACCGACTATGTACGTATACGACGTGCCGTGTGTAAGTGCGGGCGCGCGCGCGTGCGTGGGGCAGTGCGATGCCTCTCTGCTCGTCGGCTGCTCGCACGCGATAAGGAAGCGGCCAACGTCGAGGCAGAACTGAGGTCCCCGGGTTCTCTCGGCAGCGCGCCTGCCGTCTCTCTCCCTCTCTCCTTCTCTCGCTCCCTCGTCAAGCGCCGCGCTGCATGCAGCCGAGGGACGTCGATTCCAGCGCCGCTGCTGCCTGCTGGCTGGCTCGGCTCCGCTCGGCTCTAAGCCGTCTGCGGGTATACGTATATATGTGCGCGCGTGGGAGCGACAGAGAGGGAAGCGTTATATAGAACGAGAGAGAGAGCCGCCGCACCACTACAGGCTCGGGGGCACCCTGCCAGCCCGCACTAATACCACTACCTGTCTGCCAGCCCCTCTCGTGTGCTATATATCTTTCTCGCTCGCTCGTATATACGTATATATACGGTCGCCGCTTTTCGCTGTCCTCGTCTGGCTTTCTGGCTCCCTCGTGCCGGCCCGACGGCTCTCGCGAGTATTGGCCCTGCCTGCCACCGTGTCACACGCGCTGCACACAGACACAAGCTCGCACACACACACACACACACTCTTCTCCCTGCGCTTAGGATGTAGTCCGCCTCCGTCGCCGCCGCCGCCGGCTTCGACCCTATAATGTATAGAAGAGGGACGGACTCGGAGTCCAGGGACGGATATCGGGCCCTCTGTCCCTCTCTCTCTCTTTAAAGTGCGCCCAGACGGTTCTCGCTCTCCCTCTATTACTCTTTCACTTCGGCAGAGCAAGAGAGAGAGAGAGAGAGATGCGAGTGCTGGAAGCGATTATGAGAGAGGGAGAAAGAGAATATGACAGGGTCAATTAAGGAAGAGCACCGGGTGGTTTTTACAAAGCGAGGAACGCGCGGCGCTAGTTGGATTTTCGGCTGAATATAATTTAACGCTCTCCCCGGCCGGTAATTAGTTGATTGCATTGAAATGACGGTGTGGTTTTTTGCCCAGGCTGCAGCTGGACAAAATTGCACGTGGAGTTTCGGTTAAAATTGTATAATTTCCGAGCCCGCGCGCGCGCGCTTACTCCGGCTGCGAAGCTTATTATAAGGCGCTTTCCCGTATAGCCTTCACCAGCGACTGTTTGTATATATACCTATTCTAGTTTTGGCGATGAGAAAATAAAAGGAGGATTGTGCCGATTTGAGTCCTTGATTTAACTTGGAGATCGAGAAAGTTTTTCAAAACTAATTAATGGCCGGATAAACTGGTAAAAAAATATGCTCGTTAGTAAGTATATAGTTTATACTTATATCTATACTGATATAAAACCAAAGATTTGCCCCTTTCTATTAGGATCGTCTTTGGAAAATGGAAAATTCCTCCTTTTTGCAAAAATTGGAAACTTATTTGGCAATAATAGTTAATGCTATACCAAACTGTTGTATCTTTCTCTGTAAGATCTATAAATGACGAAAAAAATATTTTTTAATTCAAATATTTCAACCATTCAACATGAACTTTATAATTAAACTACCTATTGTATAACCGACAATGAATGACAATCGCTATTTTGGCGCAGAAATGGATCTTTAAAAAGCCAATTTATATAACGCCTTCCCCCGAGGATCCTATATACCAAATGGAAATCGCCGCGTGCGCGAAATCGCGGCCGTCTGTTGGCGCGCAACGTGCTTTTCCCGAAATATTTACGAACATAATGGCATCGTTCGACCCCCTTCTAATGAGCCTCTGAAAGCTTTTCACCTCTTACAGAGCGCTCGCTCGCGCGCGTCTGCACGTGTGCCGCTGTTATTTTGGACTTTGTCGTGTACATCCATCGACCTCGGCCGTGTATATACGCGCCCTATAGAAATAATGGGACTATTTCGGGCGAGGATTATTCCAATATCGGACGAGGCGTGCTTATTAATGACCCAACAATAGGCTCTAAATAGCAGCTGCGAGCACGCGGCTCCAGCGAAGCCCCGCGCGGATGTCACAGTTTTCGAATTAAAATTATCCTTCGCGCGTAAGAGTGGAGGTATAGCTGATGTATACGTTATGTAAGGCTGTATATTTTGCTTTTTCCAGGGTTGATATAAGACGAGGTATTGCCACGGAGGCTGTGTTTTGCATATAAAATGTATAATTTCACCTTGCCAAGGAAAATCTTGACCGAGTTCCCTTCGTGGGATTTCCGATAATCGTAGAACAATTTCTAGTTATTAGGGATCACCTCTTAGACGACAAGAATCGGAGCAAAAACACCAAAATAATTATCTATTTTATTGTGGTGATTGCTACAATTTATAGTAAAAATGGCAATTACTTTTGTAACCTATATAATACAATTTTCGGTATATAAATTGTGGTATGTGTCATCAGAATGTAAGTTTGTCCCCAATTTACAATAAAACAGTTATGGTTCTACTGCAAAATTTGTCTCCATTATGGAAAGTTCCAAATTTCGGAGTAAGAGATATTCGCATTCGTTTGATTACGTCGTGCTAACTTTCGATATCTAATTTGAGGAACAAAATTTTTTAATCCGACGCGAACGAGGAAACAAGTCGAAAGGACATCGACGCGCCGTCCTGCTGTTATATTTAAAAAACGCCAATTTGGAAATTTATCTTAATCAATCGGGCGCCTCGCGCGCGCATACAAACGATAATTGCCGTATGCAGTTTTTAACAAAAAGATAAAATTTAATTGCCGACGCGATAACGTCCATACCTATATATACAACAGATATAATATTGCAAACGATCGTGCGTCGTATATGCGCGCGCGCGCATCGGAGATATCGATTCGATTCCCGCTGTATATATACCTATTGTACATTGTATATGCATATAGCGTTGGCCGTTTCGACAGAATTTCAAATATTCAGGGAGCAAACCGCAGAAGCCGCATTTTTTCTCCATGCACAACCGTCCAAGACCGCGAAATCAATATTTCATTAAAATTCATCGCACATTATATATCGCGCGCAGAGACAAAGAGAGCGGCCGTGAGCTCCGTCGCGTTCCATCTACACCATCGGTATGATGTATAATCATCATAATTAAGCATTGTTTACAGGCTTCGAAGGGCGAAATGCCATTCGCCATTCGAACGATCAGAAATTCCATTCGGAATCGCGCATGACAGAGTCGAGGCGCGCGCATCGTGACGCTGGCAAAACTTTTGGACGGGACTATGTGGGTCGGTCGAACTCCCTCGCGCGCAGAGAGACGGGCGGGTTTGAGAGAGAGAATAAGACCAAGGCGAGAGCGAGAGAAGGCAAAGAAGAAGAAGAAGAAAACGAGCGGGTCGAGGGACGGAGCGAGAGAGTAACGCGAGGCTCGTTACGTTTCATTTATCTTTCGGGGGGAGAGAGAGAGATGGAAAATACTCGACAGAGCCCGCGCGCTATGTTGATTGCCAATGGCTCGGGCGCCGGGAGAGAAATTTTTCGGCCGCGAGCTTATATAGCGTATACAGCCTTCGTATTATATACACGCACGAATGAATATACCCGCGTATATACGTCTAAACTTTTCTTTGCGCGGATGATTGATGTTGCTGTTCCGTATCGCGCACTGTCGTATACTCTCGCTCGGAATTTAAATTTAGCGGCCGCGCTCGCTCCACGGTCGAGCGGCATTTTTTCTACCATCCCTACCCCGCCCGTATCTGATGAAATTCGTTCACGAAAATCTCGGACTTTATGTGTATCCTGTACTATATGTATACGCGACAGCTTGGCCGATGCATCGATTCGTGAGAAAAGGAACGAGAAAAGGGGGATAAGCGGAGATCCGGGGACCGAGGAGGATAGATCGCCGGCGATGCCGAACGTTCCAGGGCGCGATCGAGCGGGGTGTATCACGCGCAAGCGCGCTTTTTGTCCTGCGTGAATCGGCCGGCGGCAGGTGCGCTCCGCCGACAGCTGAGTTTCGTAAATAGGCCGTGATTTAAATATTTTCGCGGCGTTTAATCGCGCACGCAAATTAGACGACAGGTGAGCATAATATACGCTTTCGACTGGATTTATGTAAAACTTTGTTGCAAATGTCGGCAGCGTTGATTCACAATAACGTATATATATATGTATATATACACGATGAATGGCCGAGCAGCGTGTTGCAAAGATATATATAATCGATGAAACGAAATTCATCGGTCTCTCGATGCGTCCGCGACGTTTAATTTATTTAGAATAACGGTCGCGGTGGTTGCACACACGCAGCGCGCGGAGTTTTATTATACAAGCGCGCGGAAATGGATTTTTTTTTTATTGTATAATATACATGTATATATAAATATTTATATACGTATAACATTTTTTGCCTTAATTGCCATATTCGATATATCTGTAAAAATTAATTACTCCTCTCCGCGTTTTGTTTTTTTTTTACACTCGGTTATTATAAGCGAACGCTTGCCCGGGTGTATGTATATGTAGGATCGCTCATCTATGCATATGCGTTTGTTTCCAACCCCACGTGGTGGCGGAAAGAGCGCGCCTCGCGATTAAATTTTCCCGTTCAACTTTTTCGTATAATTATTCCATTTAAATGTGAATATTGATGGATTCCGGCGACGACGATGAAAACATGTGTACATCACGCGACTTCAAAACAGAATGATCATTCTATATTTATCGATTGTGTGTGTACGTGTATTGCGATGTATTTGTCTGCAATGCGCGCGGCGCGTCTTCAATCTAAAGTGTGATAGAATTACTGCGGCTGCCTGTCATTGAGACTGCGCGTATATGAATAGATGTATACACCGAAAATCGTAAAACGTTCGATAAATATTTTAAAAAGTATACATAATTACTTATTCAGTGGGTATACGCGCGCGCTTTACAATATTGAAAAAAAAACAAGAAATTCAAAGTTTATCTTTTGATCCCTACCGCTCACAGGATTAAAAATGGTTAATAAATGTATACGCAGTTTTAATGAAATTCACAGTAGCTACGATCATACATATTATATACGAAACCTGCTGTCTCACTTTGAATAAACCGTTTCAAATTAAAGCCATATATTGCATCTATTTTTAATAATTTTGATATTCATTAACGATTTATACGAATATACTTTGAAAATTAATGGTCAACACCGTAGCTCAACACTGTCTATACAGAAAATGACAGCAATCGTTTACGATGAACTTAACAATTCATCGGCTCGTGTTTTATACAGGAAAAAAGAAAGTGCGCGAGACTCCTTTGCACATCGTTTGGCTTGTCGAACGCTGTTATATGCGCGTGCCGCAGAGGCTCTAAACAAAGCCAAACACTCGCGAGACATTATGCAAAACGACGTCTCTGCGCGCGCGCGTCCGTCAACATATATGTGCAGACAGCGGCGAGTCGTCGCTGTACATATAGCGAACATTGCGCGCATCGACGCGTTTTCGCGCGAAGTTAACTTTCGTGGACAAACAAAAAGCCCCTCATTATGCACTTTCCGTCGGGCTAATGTCTGTCACGAGCGGAAACTAATTCGCTCGCTTGCCCGCTGCAAAGAAGCACGGAGTAGTATATATAGCCCTATCAGCTTTATAGACGCGAATTCAGGGACAAGCGTTTTCATCGTTTCTCGTGTAGGTTGTGTTGCGAGAAATATACACTT
>JAPYZP010001444.1:0-16557 GCA_030522985.1 Torymus sinensis | reverse complement strand
TGTAAATCACGGCTACTAAAACAGGAAGGGAGTCACCACATTCTACTTCGCAAAATAAATACTCTGGTATCTGTGGCTTGCCTAGCTGTTCAGTTTCCGATGCCGCAAGAAAACGACATTTAAAATGCGATTTAACGTAAAGAGCTACTCCTCCACCTTCGTCATTCCTGTCTGCTCTTATAATTTTATAGCCCTTAATTTGAAAACGGTCATCTGATAAGGTTGAATCCAGCCTGGTCTCCGCAACACCAAAGAGGTCATACGAGGGATGCTCACGAAGAAACTGACGGATTTGATCAATGTGAGCTCTCAGAGAGATCACATTGAGAAAAGCCGCATGACACTCCCCCTGGGGACTGCCTCACCTTCCAGAAGTCACTCTTCCTAGTCACACCGTATATATCGTATCGTTATCGTTTTTCGAGGAGGCCTCTTTTTTCTTTTTATCTTTCTTATTTTTTTAACTATTTTTACCTGGGTATTCCTTAGCACTGGAATTCGATTGATTGAACAGGTAACTGCAGACGTTGGGCAAATTCAGGGTAATAAAATTCGCGGTGGAGCATGTATCTAGCAGTACTCGTGCTTCCGTACATCGTCCCATTGGATCGCCGGGCATGAACAACAGCACTCATCATTAATTGAGATTCGGGCATCTGAGAAAGTTTATTGAAGATCTCGGTACCTAGTCATGCTGTCGGTGTGGGTTGATGTGGCGGATTTGTCGAATTTGTCGAGGGTTTTAACAAATTTGCGGGTTCGGAATTCGACTCGGAATGACAGTGACCCATTCCGCATTTGACCTTGTGTTGCCGGAGACAATTCAAGCAAAGTTTATGTGTCTTCGCGAAATTCCATCGATCTCCTACGGACAAACGTTTGAACCTTTCGCACCGTTAGAGAAGGTGAACACCCGTGCATTGCGGACACTGAACGTCGACGCTAGTCACTAATGCGCACGCGCCATCATTTCTTTTTTTGAATTTAGACGCGTGTATAATTCCAATAGTTTGTTTGTTATTTGTCGTCTCTCGAATGCGGAATGTGGTCTCGTTAATGAATGTGAAGAGTTTCTCTAAACTCGGTAATTCGTCTAGATCAAGAGACTCTTCCCATTTTTCACGCACGCTCGCCGGCAACGCTTTTTCAACTAACCTGATGACAATTCTACAGTCGATTTTAACCTTCAGAGATTCAAGCATGCTTATGTGCTGTTTAATCTCATCTACTAGATTCGACAACTCCTTGGCAGTTGTGCCTTTCGCTGTCGGTATGTTCAAAATCGCGTCGATATGTTTCGAAACGAGGATTCGTTTTCGCTCATAATTGGTCGAAAGTGTACGCCACACATTGGCACAATTCTCGGCGCGAATGTCAAAGATCTTAATTTTGCGTAGAGCATCTCCTATAAGTGAATTTCGCAAATATAAAAACTTTACCGTGTCGTCAATGAAGCTCCGCGAATCAACCATGCTCATAAATGCATTTTTATAAGACAGCCAATCATTGTAGTTGCCGTCGAATTTGGGTAATTCAGCGATCGGAAGTCTTAAGAGTTTTTGTTTTTCTAAAAAGGTTGAATTTGCTGCGGGCGCTCCGCTGGGCAAGGTAAAAATGCTCGCTGGTGATTCTGTCGTCTTTAAATTACTCACATCCGTGACATCTACCCTTGCCTTTTCACAACTGCCAGATTTTCGTACGCTTCCTCGTACTTGCGAAATGACGTATTTAAATCTGCCAATCGGAGTAAAGTTAGGCTTATTTACTATCTCCTCGGTCAACTTTGCTCTCATTTGATTGATATGATCCTTGAAGAATCTCGCCTTGATATGTACGATCGCGACCCTCTTTTCACTCATGATTATGTTATTATACAAAGTTGTCTTAGAGAAAACAAAAAAGTCTTAATACTTATGAGTTAGTAATGGAAAAAATGTTATAAGGAAAATAGCAATACATTGTACAATTAATAATAACGTCAAAGTATGTTGTACATAGGTATATTTATTACATAGTAGGTGTTACACAATGATTAATCAGCACAAAAGTCAACATGCGGTTGAAGCTGCACGAAGCAGTTACGTAACTGCTATAAAGAATATTTAAAATACAGATATAACTTTTTGTGCATAAATAAAACATGGAAATTCCGTATTTATTGTAAAAGAAGTTTTATTTCTTGAAATTCCAGCTATAGCAAACACATGGTAAGCTGTTTTCAATTTTTTTTTATTTGGATTCCGCAGAAAATAATCATTATTCATTATTTTTTATAGACTCTTATTGTCTTGTAATAATATAAGCAATTATAAATTCGAAGTTTTAAAATAAATTGAAGCATTGTAATTTTGTAATTTCTGACAAATGAAGTCAAATAATTTCAGACATGTTTAGTTAAATAATGAATGCTAGAAGGAATACATGTTTTATTCCAGATATTTATTTTTAGCAAACAAAAGTTTTTCAATAATTGTAAAACACTGTTATTTATTTTATTACTTTGAATTTAACTGTACTGTAGTAGAGTGTAAAGCGTCATTTGCAGCGTATAAAAAATAGATGTTTGCTAACAAAAATATATATATATATATATATGTATATTTAAGAAAACCGATATAACATCGATTCTCTCCTGGTGAAATATATTTTTGAAGTGTTAATGACACAACTATAACATCTTTAATAAATCTTCGGCTCATTTAAGATTCGAGCGACCTTTTTTAAAAAATATAATCAGAAGCTCGAATCAGCCGCTTTCTTGTGATTGCTCACCGTGGGGTGTGAAATGTATATATTTCCTTTTAATTTAATAGGTACTAGAGTAGCTAAGAAAAAAAGATGTAACATACTTTAGCTAATCACTTGTTTTGCATTTTGCATAAAATTTATTTGTTTCTTTTTGTAGGTAATGTTTTCCGGCATTTTCCATTAGAAGTCTAACAATCATAAAATCTAACAAGTCGACAAAGTAAAATTTCAGCTTTATGTACTAAAAATATGATACTGGATCATTACAAAATATTTTTCTCTTTATTGCTAATCGCATAGTCTCGTTTTCCATAAACTTCATAAACATTAATATTTTAACTTGTGTTTACAAAACAATTACACTCGTTTGATAGTTTAATAAGTATTAATAAAAACTTAGTATATGTTGATCCGAATTCCCATAAAGTAAGAAAAGAAATTATTAAATAAGTGATTAATAAGTTGCATTGATATTTTTGATAATCTTTTTTTTTTATAGATTTTTAATCAGATTCATAAAGTTTAATAATCACGAATCTTATATTGATTATTCTGTATTACGCAGTAGCAAATACTGGTAAAAAATAAACTAATATTCATTATAGTGCACTCATTACACAGTTGGATGAAATTTTTGGAATTAATTTCCTATTTTCCTTCAATAGAAAAATAAAGCTATCATCATTCAAGGCTTGTCTGTACAGGTCATTTGTAGTAATAGACTATTACAATACTATCATAAATCCAACTGTGCATTACAGAATTGTGTAGGTCAAGCCGACCATACATAGTAAAAATCATATTGTATCCTATAAACGTCTACTCTCACAGAAGGATATATCACCCTTATCATCACCTTCATCATAAATATAAAAAAAATCCTCTCTCGATAGATGCAAATGCACAAAGTTTCGCCTCGAGAAAAAGTGAACGGAATAAAATCATCCGAAACAATATCATCCGTCATTCGATTGACTACACCTGAAAGTTTAGCGGTGTGCGTAGCGCCACCAAAGTAACTATCTCCTAGGAAGAAAATTAAAAAAAATTCACTACGTGGTCATGTACGCAATCGAAAGAACAAAGTAGAAAAATCAAGACCCGCGCACATCCGGACGGGCGGTCAAGCGCTCAAAACATATTCGGCTTGACCTCCCTCTTGAGTGCCGAGCGCAACAGGGCGTTGCGCATCGACGAGACCAGCTTCTCTAGTTCCTCGACTTTCATCTTCAGTATTCGGTTGTCCTTCTCCAGCTCCAGCGACCTCTTAGACATCTCCACCTCCTTGGCCTTCTTGTTCATGCGCGACTTGCGGGACGCCTCGTTATTCTTCTCGCGCACCTCCCTGTACACCTCATCATCGGAGTCGCTATCCTCCTCTAACGCGCGCTTTGTGCCTCTGCCAGAGCGGCTGGTGCTGCTGCTGGCATGACTGGTCGTCGAGTTAGTCCGCGTTCGCCTTGCTCGCGTGGTTCGCCTCTCAGTAGTCGGTGGTGGAGTTTCCGGCTTTTCGATTTTGACGATCGTGCGCAGCTGGCGGTACGACGAGCGCGTGGGTATTGTTACGTCCGAGGACGTTGAGGAGATTGGCGAGTGCTTCGAGCTCTCGTGCGAATAGGGAGAGTCTGCGGTGCTGGCTACCTGGAGGTGCGACCTGATGGTGTCCGTGGGCGTGCTGCTCGACAGACTGATGGGTTCGTACGTCCTGGGCGAGACGACGATGTGCGCTGAGGAGCCGGACTGTAACCTCGTCAGGCTGTTGACTTCCGTTACGCGCGATGAGCACGTCGACACGCTGTCGCCTGGAGATGGAATGTCGTCCTGCAAAACATCATGCTTTATTTAGTATGTATTGGCCTGGAATACGTTTTAGATATTTATGTCAGATTTCGTATTGGCTGAAACACCGAAAACATATTCAAATCATCTGCCCAACAGTCTGTTAAGAGCGAAAAATCACCTAAACGGTCCCCGAATTTTTATAGGTTTATCACTGTGACATATCCAAGTATTAACCGCACCCAGCGCTACTTAACTTCCGTGATCAGCCGAGGTGCAGTTCCGCTACCCCATCAAAATGTCGGTTCATGCTTTATTTAGTAAATGTACGTTCAAATCGTTCAGTATTGCATTATATTTTGAAATTAGAAGTCGAAAGGAATCATTTGTAATATAAAAACCGAAATTTTATCCAAGAAGTAACCACAGCAAACAGAAGATTATTCGCGTAATGATCTAAGGAAAATGAAGAATTGAGTTATCCTTGATTACATCATTTAAAAAAGTTATTGAAAATATACGGACGTCAATTTCGCAAAGTTTATCGTTTTTATATGGGCTGTTAGAAAGTTTTCATATCAATTTTTCAAAAAATTAATAAACATCGCTTGAAATTATAAATAGAATAACATATTAAAAATTCGCGAAGCCTAGCGTCACCGCTGGTTAGTTCAATGTATGAGCCAAATGTACATCTATTTCGTGGTGAAGACGAAATGAAAAGTTCATACGACATCTATTACTATTTTCCTTATAAAGTCGGATAGTTTATAGTTTTTACGAGAATTATTTTGTGACGCAACCATAAAATTAGCCTTTAAAATAGATTGTGGCGCAAAAAGCTGTTACGCAATGGCACTGTTACTTACTTCGCATAAATATGAAAGCAGATCAAAGCCATTGGACGCGTCAGTCTCGAGCGCCTGGAATACATCCTGGTTGTCTCTCGGCTGTAGTTGCGGCTCCTGCTTCGGCTCTATACCGACGACTGTGCTCTGCTGCTGGTACAGTGGCAAACCCTTAGGCGCTGCCGTGATTCCCAGATCGCACAATTCTTGCCACGCAATTGTGTTGCTGTTACTCGTCGCCGCCGTCGTCCTCGGTTTGTCTTTTAATGGCAGACCCAACCACGTATTATCGCTGCTCCTGAGGTCGTTCCCGTCGTTAATAATGCTCGTCCTGAAGTTGATATTGTTTTTGTTGCTGTTGCTGCTACTGTTATTATTATTATTGTTGTAAAACGTTTGCTGTTGTTGCTGTCGCTCCTGACCAGTTAAAATATAAGCATGGTCTTGTTGTGGTTCGATGACGCACGTGACCGGCTCCGGCCGACGTGCGCCTACAATTGTATCTCCGCCGATAGTGACGGCCTTCCTCCCGATCGCTTGCATCAAACCACTTGTCGCCCCTTCCACTGCGGTTAAGACGTTGCCACCCTCATTTCTCGTACCTGGAAAACGTAAGTTTTTTTTAGTATCTATGATTTGGTTTTTCTTATGCGTGCGAGGAGGCTTATGACATCACTCGTTACTTAACGTCGTTAAGTTTTCTATAACAAATTCTTCACTCCATGCATCGTTTTAATAAGCATTTTATAAGCGATTGCGTTATGTCATCTTGAATTTATTTCATTAAATTGTCACAGTAGCTAACATGTGAATCACTTTTATCTTATTACTTTTTTTATTGCTAAGGCTTGCTTTTGTAAGGATTTATAAATGTAAGTTGAAATTGCATTTCTTTGATCATTGATAATATCGAGTTTGGTATAAAAACCTAAACAGAAATTCTATTTTTGTCAAGTTCGATGAGGAAAGACTGTTATTCAATCATCAGGCTTCCAAATGTATAAATTTGGCACATTTTAATAGTTCAAACTTTAATACTTGCGTCTAGTGCGTTATTTTGATGTTATATGGCATTATTTTATGTAAGTACTTTACGTAATTAACATATCTACGCAAATTCAAAGGCGAGCATTTGCTTGTTCGCCATATTTATTTTGCTGCATTGCACGAATTCATGAAAAATTAATTTTGTATCAAAACCAACAAACTATTTTATGCAAATATAAGTAAAATGTTAAATAGCGAGAAAGTTCGTGAAAAAGTTATTTAAAATAAAAATATTATTTAATAAAATATTTATTATTTATTTATTATTTATTATGTTAAATATATTTATTTAATAAAACATACTTTTGCTGTTTTTATTGTTATTTTATAGCCTGATGAATTTAAATATAAATAATTCTTATAAAAATGAACAAAAAAAATTTGTTTCTTAAAATAAAAAAAAAACTAATATTTTATTTCCTTTAGATTGACCATTAGCCATAACATATGCAAAAGTAAACTATACTTCGCTATGCATTCTAACGATTTCTTGATAAGGATGTATCATTTTCCAAGAATTGCTATTCGTATATCTATATCTGCAAACACGTACTGGACTTCTAGTACGTAAACAGTGTACATAGGTCACAAAATCGATATTAGGTATACCATTTTTCATTTTATATTTGTTTCTATTCAGAAACTTGTTTAATAATTTAGAAATCTATTTGAAAAATAAAATTATAAATATTATATTATGAAATATATCTTGAATTATAAAATAAAAATTTCAGCTTTGTATTTCAGTGATGAGAATAAAGATTTTCTTAAATTAATCTTTCAGAAAGTGTACTTTTACAAAAGTTATAAAAAGTCCAAATAGTAAGTTATATTGTTATTTCGTGTATGTAAGCCAGGGTTGAGTCCCTAGTACGATTATTTCTTGTCGAGTCCGAAATTCTTTTGCACTTGTGGACTCGATTGGACCAAGTCCGAAATTTGCACTTCTGGACTCGATTGGAATCGAGTTAGAAATTCCTTTGCACGTCTAGAATCGATTGTAATCGAATTCGAAATTTCTTCGCGCCTCTGGACTCGATTACAATCGAGTCCGGAAGTGCAGAGCGTTTTCGGACTCGATGATAAAAGCAAGTCCGAAAGTACTCACTTTTCCTTTAATTTTTCCGTTTCGCTGGTTAAGAAATTGAAATTCTTTTTGGTCCACTAAGACATGCACAACAATAAAACAGTTTTCTGGTACAATGTAAATACTATACAAATAGTTTCTCGATATTTGGTAAACGAAGTAACGTATACATAATATACGCACAGTAGGATTTCAATAGTTACAATATTAAGTTATTTATTTAAACATATTTACAAATCATTTTTATTTACATTAGCTTTGTACAGTACTTTTTTTCTCAAATTGTGTATCCGCCATTTTATTGTGCTTCAGTAAACCTAATAGAGTTGCGTACGAAAATAATCTCTCCACTGGCGCCAACAACGATAGTGAGTGTTAAATTTTACAAATCACAAAATTTCACACTCGTATCGTAAAGCGTTAGAAGGACGTCATTAAATTCGTGTAGCAAGACTAAAAAAAATTATAAGCACTTCGGAACTTGATCGTGTCCAAAAGTTCAAAGGAATTTCGGACTCAAGTTAAATCGAGTCTGAAAGTGCAAGGAATTTCAGACTCGAGTACAATCGAGTCTGCAAGTGCAAAGGAATTTCAGACTTGAGTCTAATCGAATCCAGAAATGCAAGGGAATGTCGGACTCAATTCCAATCAGACTTCCGAAAAGTCCGAAATCTGCAACCCTGGTTTGATCCTTATTGATCCCAAATCAAACTGACTTTTTAATTTTATATTCATCGGTTAAATGTTAATCTATTCTTTTATTTGCTTTACTTTTTATTTTCTGTAAGTCCTTAGTGAAATGTTAATGTAATTTGTAACAGCAAAATATTTTCAAGCTATCAGGACATTATATAATCAATCTTATTTTTGCACTCTACTCGTTAATGCCTTTCTATTAACCTTTGGAGGACCGGCATTCGGCGTGCGTGATCGTTCTAAGAAAATGCATAAAAAAAAGGTATCTCATGTATCATGGATTGCAAGAAAGGCGCGATGCGTGCTGTTCAATGGGAAAGAACGAATATGTAGAATAGAGGTGAACTGACCTGTGAGCTTATTAGCAGCCATGGCGGATTCACCTGCAGGAAAATCGCACCGGGCTTGAGCGTTGGCCATGCACCAGCTGCTCAGATCCTGGAAGTTCTCCTCCCAGGCGGAGAAGGGCGTGGCGGCGGGCTCGGTGCCCGCGGCCGGGGTGGCGATGTGGTGCTGCAGCAGCTGGGCCGCGGGCCCCGGCCGCGCGGGCGCCACGACGGCGGCGGGCTCGCGCGGCTGCCAGGGCTCGCGCAGCATCAGCTCGTACTCCATCGTCGGGCTGAGCAGCGGTATCGTCTCCACTTTCACCGGGGCGAAGAGGTCCGTAGCATCCATCGCCGCTGCCGTCGTCGCCGTTTCCTGCCGCGATCTCACGCCACGAGAAGCAGATAACTGGCGAAGCTTTGGGTTGCATGTTGCTAGTTCCTTGGGACAGTCCAACAAAAAGTCGCTCAGTATACGGACCTTTGTCGCGGGACGCCTCGGGCGCTCCTCCGCGGGGGGAGCTTGCGCGAAGTACATTTCTCCGCGGGGGGCGAGTTGAGTAAGGGCTTTTAAGGATGTGTAGAACACGTTTTTTCTTTGCCTTATGACAGATTCACTCTTATTAACTCGTTACGTAACGACTACTCGTCAGTCTCTTACAAAATAATTTCATGAAGAATTTCAACATTTATTTTTAGTGAATCTATCATAATATTGTTTAGAGAGTCTTGTGGTGAGTTTCCGGAAAATTGGTGCTTCTTTTTATTCCCATCAGAAAGTTTCAGTTTTAGAGGGTAAAATGAATGGCGTATACTTATTGAAAGTTATTGGTTTTCCCGCGGGATGCTCATTTAATATAGACCATTCGATATAGATCGTTTCTCTTCAATCTCTGATATAGATATTTTTCCACTCAATATTGATTGCAATTATATTTTAATAAATATTATTGCCAATTAATTTTATTGTCTTTTCCCATTAGAATTGCTTCTCATTTTTAAATACCTCTTTTGTTGTATGCTGCATAGCTTTTTTATAGCCTATATGAGTAGAATTTAAGACATTAGTAATTAATTTAATTGCTTTTATCCTTACATAAACTTAAGAGAAAAATACTACAAGATTGCCTCGTAGTTTTTCTAAAACTAGAACTTATATATCTCTTATAATTAATTATCGTTTACGAATCTATTATTTCTGTTGGTCCCAGTACATTGTATTAAGAGTAAGATATCGATGATTTGAATTATACCAATAGATATAAAAAATACCCATAAAGAAAAGATCATTTTATCAAAATGTTTTTCTTTGCCAAAGATTTTTGAGATTTAAAAATGTTACGTAACGTAAGTTTATTTGAAACGTGCCAACGATATTTAAAATTTTCTCTGAGAATCACAGCGTCGGAATTAAAATTTAATGACGTAAATGAAAGATAAATCAATTGTAAATTAATGCAAACAATGATTTCGGATACTATATTGTGTCGAAAGAGGTGCCGATGAACAAATACTGTATTTATAGAAACTGATAAAAATATGAAAAACACGTTTCAAAAGTGTCATGTTCTACATCCTTTGATGAATATGACTTAGGAAGTTTCTCAGTTGATTAAATGATGCTTACCCTTACTTCAACCCCGTGCTCTATTGAAATGTTGCTGGCCGTTTGGCGTTCGAAGACGGGAGGGATTTTGAATGCCTGTAATAAGAAAAAAAAATGTGATAAACAACATTTCCAACATTATATTTTCTCGAAAACGTTTTTTTTACTATCACTAAGTTTCCTTTAGGAGGAAGCAAAAAGTCGCATACAATAAAGTTATAATTGTTTGATACTTGATTAACGCATGAAATACTAGTTACAATTTTGTTTAACTAAATTGACACTTGATTATAACTTGATATCCACGGGGGGTGGGGGGTCCAGAGTCTCAACGATTCATTATGAAATTGAAATCAACTACTTATAGACGTTTTTCAGTTTGACGAATGATAATGCAGATTATTCTTAATTTCGAAATTTCAAATTTCATTAATAGAATTTTAACAGGGGTACAATATAGACATCTCGAAATAAATCATTAGAAACCGGTTATATTTGCTTTGAGATCGTATTGATGAAATCACCCCCCCCCCCCCCTCTAATAAAGGGATTAATTGCATACGTCTTTAATCTTGCTCTAATCTAATCTAAAACTATTTCCACTAATGTTTTCGAGTTTGACGCAAAACTACTTTGGAAAATCCAGCTCAAACTAGAATCCATCAAAGAAATTAGACTGAATCGAAGAAAATACGTACCGAATGAAATTGTAAATTATAGCAATTACATTTGTTTTCATGCGTCAATCAAATAGTTACAGAGCAAAATATAACGCAAACAAGATTATTCCACGAAACGGTATAAAATTACATTTTTCGCGACCGGGTCAAAAAAACAGGTTACTAAAAAAGAAAATTGCTTTTGCCAACGACGTTGGAGCCTCTCCTCCTATATAAGTACTTGTCCGCTTGGAAAGATAAAAAAGAAAAATCTACGGTACAAACAAAACGCGAGCAATCAACTTGAGCATGCGTCATCATCCCATCCCTTCTCCCCGTCATTCCACGGGTCGCGTTACCACATAGCGCTCGTGGCATCACCCAAGAATCATGCGGCGTACGTTGCGACCGGGCCGTGCAAGTCCGTGCGAGTTAGGAATTTATCGATCGCTCGCTGCTGGCGGTGTGCAATAACAACGGCGCCGCCGCCACCGTCGCATATTACAGAGAGACAGCTCTTCGCTATTCATAATGCGATCCTTATCGCAGCCGCGCACGCGCGCGGCATTCTGTTATCAGTTTCCTGCTTCGTCATTCGCCACACGCATATATATACACGCGAGTTTTGTGTTTTTTTGCATTCGGCGCAAAGGAGGAAAAGGGTATATACTAGCGGAGAAAGCACTTTGGAGCGGAATTCATGAAAGCCGCGACGAGTTCGTGGAAGCCGTTTCGGAGCTATAGCGCATGTTTTTGTGAGCGCTGCATAAGGCGCGCGCGTATATATATAGGTGCGAGGGGGAGCCGAATGAGGGCTCGCATGTGTCTGCGCGTGTTTGGGGGAAATAAGCCGTTGGCGCACGCGCCTGTATGTGGCTGTGTGTGTGTGTGTGTGTGTGTGTGAGCGACACGTGTGTCTGTAGGTATAGTATACGCCGGCGCCGCGTCTCGTGATTCATGCATGCGCACTCGCGAGGAGCGTGCTCCGAAAAGAGCGAGAGAGAGCGCGGTCAACATTTCGCTCGTCCCCCTCTGTCTCGACGTGCTCCAAAATGGCCTTGGCTCTGAAGGAGCGAAGATTCTCGGTGCTCTTTGTTTGGGGATCGCGTTTTTCCCCGTTAATGTTTTTCCAATTTTGTATTACTTTTAGAAGTTTGTCGGTAAACAAACTGACTACAAAAATAAGCTTTCGAATATATCTCAAAACTGACAATAGACAATAACATTTAGGAGGAGAAATATCCAATGTTTTTTCCTTTATCTATAGCTATTTAAAGGTACGTCTGTGTACGAATTTCGACGAATATTTTTATTTATTAATTAGAACTGACTAACAAACTTATCCACGTTTCAAAATAATCTCGAAGAGGGTGGCAGCGATCAACGAAACGTTGAAATGAAAAAAACAGTTTCCTAAACTCTCAGTGAGATCGATAGAAGCCCTTCACATATATCTTTATTACTTTTTTTGAGTTTCGTATTGTCTTAGGTAAAATATTAGTTAATTAAGTAATAATAAAAATACTGTATTTGTACCGATCTATTTTCAACGATAACAAACAAGTGGATATAGATGAAGTTAGTCAGACATTGGTTCTAAGCAAATTTCGAGGCAAATTTAACTTCCATTGCTTCTTTTAACAAGATACGGTTCTTTAAATAGTAATGTCGGTTTCATAATTTAAAATTAAAATAATTCATATTGATTAAAAATAAATATAAATTTTATTTGTTATTTGTTATTTTTTCATTATCTTTATAGATTGTTAAATATGATTCACAAAATTGCAATTTTTTGTTTTTCACAAGTGGAATCTTTTAAGTAGAATATAAGCTGAAACGCCGCGATAAAAGCGCAAAAGACCCGCAGTTGAGAAATACCAAGCGGATAAGTTATAAATCGATTGTTTGTTGATAAAACATTAGTCAAGCTAGATAAGCGACGGCTGTATTGCGATGGAAAAATAGCGATGACAACTAAAAATTGCAGCTGTTAAAAATTATATACTACTCATTGAACGATATTATAAAAAAAAAGAAAAAAATAGTAAAATATTTATCGAGCGCGAATCCTTGGCACTCAATAGGACCAAGTTAGGAAACATTTTTTGCCACGCGACGACAACACGTCATCGCAAAAACACATTATCTTTCCGTGTGTATACAGGTAAGTACCTAGATACGGTCGCGACGTGTGTGCGCAGACGAAAGACATTGACCGGAGGAGATTTGATTCGGGGAATCCACGTGTCCCATCATTCGTTCGAACTTGTCGGTACCCGCACACAGTGTCCGTGAAATCCGGATTTAAATATCGCCAGTCCATTGACCGTCTCGACTCTCTCTCTCTCTCTCTCCCTCTCTACAGCGGCTGTGGCGGCGGCGGTCGGAAATTCCGTCGAGTCATTCTTACTCGCCAACTCTCCTCCACCCGCCCCACTTCGCATGTATAGTCTGCACCCATCCTCTCTCTCTCTTGCTTTCGCATCTTACGCATTATCGCGCGCTCCGGGCAAAAATTTCATCATCCTATGCACTGGGAGGTGTCCTGGGACTCTGGGAGCCAGTGAAACAGGTCGATTTTCGGAGTGACAGGCACAAGTTGGAGCGGAAAAGGTCGATAAGAGCAATCGTAGACGGGAATCCCACAGTCCCTGGCACCACTGACAGTAGTGAGCTGCGGGCACCACGTGACCACCGCGGTGATGCACAGTCATGTGATAGCGGACGGTCATATGTTTTTTTAAAGTGGGAGCAAGAGATAAGCGATCGAAACTGCACCGAGCACAAAAAGCGCCGCGCTCTTCTGTACTCTATAGGCTGCACTATATACATATCCCTCCTATATATACCTACGCTATACGCTGTCGTTACGTAACGACTAGTGCGTCGCGCGACGTCGCGCCACACTTACGTCAGTCTCTTCGTTACTTATACCACTGAAAAAAGAATAGCAGCTCGCGATTTGCCCCCTATTTAATTACTTACACCCCGTCGGGCTCGCTGTCTACGTACTGACTTTCATACGTATAATACTTATAGGTATACGCTCGAACGCGTTCGATGTTCTGGAAGTTTCGAACTTCTCGAGGGTGGTGCAGGGAGTCGCGCGCGCGTGCTTGCGAATTTCTAAAGCGCGGCGATCACATGCTCACGACACGACGCATACGTATATATAAGCTCTCGCTCGTACGATTTTGTTTATAGGTTGTTTGTTTACCCGGGGGGCGGTTTATTATTAACGACGCCGACCGCGCGGCGAGTAAGTATAGAGAGCAGCAGCAGCAGCAGCTGCTGCTATGTAAGCACGCGGGTACCAGTCGCCTATCGATCCGCGCGCGATTTTCCGAGAAGCGATTTGCACTTCTAATCCTCCGTAATTGCGGCGGTGAGTCAGACAGTCGAGCGAGCTAACGCGCGCGCGTTACGTAAAGTATACCGCCGCCTTATACACATGACAGTGCTGCGGGCCGCCGCCGCCGCACGTGAGCTGGATGATATTGTCAGCGCGAAAAAATTGAGACGTGTTGCGCAGAGAGAAGAGCTATGGTACGCCGGTGGACAGGTACGGTTGCCGTTACGTAAGGAGCGCGTAATAATTTTTAACTCGAGACACAGCCACACGTGTTTTTTGACAGTAAGCGACAAGTAGGTACATGATAAATCGGCAGTTGAGTACTCACCCTCCCAAAAGCTTGGAACTCTTCTACTCGGTCCACCGGGCTGGAAGCGACGAGTCTAGTCGTGGCTCTGTCTGGTTGCGTCTCGGGCGTTGTTACCTCCAGGTGCGCTTGAAATGGGTGCTTGCGAGGTTCCTTGTGGCCTTGAACTTGCAGCTAGTCGCGAGTTGACTAGCTTTGGAGTACTTGGAGAATTGGTAGTAACCACACGAGTCCTCGTGCGGTGCGCGCGTAACAAGTAGTGGCGTGTGTGCGATGCGCCGGTAGCCTGTGTCTGCGTCTGTGTGCAGTAGAGCTAGCTCGCTGAGTCGTTTGGGCACGTCCGCTTCGGTTTGCTCGCGAATAGTATCTGGCGGCTCGAAGCCTCGTCGGAGGGGGATCGAACCGCGATCCCGACTTCGCGCGCCGGCCCGACGGCGTATCTGCGTCACACGCGGCCAATCCTCGAGAACGTGTCGTGCTAACCGGCCAATGAGCTTGGCGCTCAGCGTGCTGGTGGAGGGGCCGCAGGGGCATGGCGAGGGGTGGGCTGCGAAAGATACGACGTCATCGTGGCTCGTGAATTTTGCGCGTCAGAGTGTTGTGGTCATGTGTGCGTGTTGTTCAATGTGTGGGTTAGTAGTATGCGACCAGAGGTATATATCTATATATAATGCTGCGCGGTTTTGTTCCGTGAATCCGTGCCCCGTTGGCGGCTTTGGCGAGTGTGTCGGTGTGTAATATGTGCATAATACACGTGTTGCATAGGTATAGGTGCAGCGTATAGTATAAGACACACGGGAATGCTTCTGCGTGTGTCAGTGGCATTTATACGTGTGCAAATGTGGGCGTTTTAAGTACATCGAGAAAGTAATTGTATAGCATGGTAACCAACGGGCTCGTATACTTACTATTGAGCGACCAGAGTCGTGGATAGAATTGATTTATCTTGGACAGGAACCAATAACCTTCTTTCGTCGTCGGCAAGGCAGAATACCCTTTCACCTACGCTTGGATAACGATCACAACATGATTCGTCACATTGACATTTTTATTAACAATTCCAAAGTCTACCTTATATTTGCAATTCTTGCAGTCTCTTTTTTTCGTTTTACATGATAAAGATAAATTTTAATTATGTAGGACTGCCACTTTGGTGCTGCACTGTATAGCCTTACAATCTTTAAATACTTATGCGTTACATAAGATTCCTCGTTGCTTTGCAAAATATACGAAATTCTTTTAACAAATGTTAGATTTATATATTTTAGTATAAGCAAAATATGATATATAATACGACAATATATTTTCTCTGTAAATTTTAATATCAATTAATGAATTTAGAGGAAATCTGTCTTGCTTTATATAAGCAAATCCCAGGAACTTTTAAAATTTTGGTAACTCCAAAATTTTTTATTTAAAAGGTTATAAATGAAGTTCTTTACAAAGCGTATAATTGAACCAAAGCTCAAATGTTCAGTTTTCAATAGAGTTTTTTTCGATCTAGAAAAAAGGGTCACTAATTACTACTACTTATCATTGCCATATCGGGATATCTCTAGAACTTTTACTTTACATGTTATTACAACTTTCTAGATCTTTTTAATAAGAGATATATACTTTCAGCAATAGGTAAAAGTAAATGTTTTTTAAATGTTTCACGTTTGAAATAACCGTAAAAGTTACGTGTAAAGCGATGAGAGCAAGGAAATGTACTAACAAAGGGAGCACCAGGGATGCGGGTCCTGGATTTGGCTAAAACTGGAGGAGTTACTTTTTTATGATAAATAATCAGACACGTGTCTCGAGTTTTTTCTGAATAGGCCTTTTGTTTCGATATTCGAGCTATTTTACTCTCTAAAGTAACGTAATTGAAATTTCACTTATTTTAAGTGAATATTCACTTATTTGTAAAGTACATAGTCGTTCACTTAGAAAAAGTGAATTTTCACTTTTCCAAAAAGTGAAAACCAAAAAAACTTATATAAAAAGAGCATTTCTACTTCATATTTAAGTGAAAATCCATGACATTTTTAAATAAGTAAAAAGTTCACTTTTTTGAAAAAGTGAAAAAGTACTTATGAATAAGTGAATAAAAAATGATT
>JAPYZP010001443.1:0-16852 GCA_030522985.1 Torymus sinensis | reverse complement strand
ACACAGGAAAAGTTCATACATTTGCTACTAATAATACACTTCACACTGACCGTGAAGTTATCTAATTACAAAATTAATATTCCTCGCCTTATCCTTAAGATTAATGCACAAAATATCCTATTCACAAAGGCGTCTAAAACTCTCGTCAAATTAACTTGCCAGCTCTCCCTACGAAAGAAATACGCAGACACGAGGAAAAAAAGAATTTTACGATCTCCTCCTCTATCTCAACTAATCTGTAGTCAAGCGAGCAGATGTCCCCAGCAGAGTTGTGACCGATGCCTTTGAACTTTTAACAATTGACGGCAGGCCATTAAAGTGATTAACGTGATCGTCGCGCGTGTATATACGCATTTACTAAGTCACGTGTTGTAGCTGCAACGGAATCGGCCGGTAATTCATCGTTCGCGGAAAAACGAGCGGCGCACGACACGTGCACTATGGCCTACGCGCGCGCACTACTAGATCAATTTTTGCATTGTACACTGTGACGATAATGGAAGGATTCTTTTGCTTCGCGTTGTGTGGAAAGCAATGGAAAATCGAGGGAACGTTAGAGCGTTGGTGAGTAAGATAGAGTCACGAGGGGGCACGAATTTGATTAGATATATGAGTGAATTGAATGGTTTTGGAGGCACGCAGGCTTTGACGAAACTGACAGTTCTGTTGCGTGAGACTTGAAATTAGATCCACTTGGAGCGAAAAATCCGATCCTCTGCGGTCAAGGTAATTAGAGTAAAGATTAAAATGCTAGGCATGACATAATACGCAAAATGTGCGTGGTAGGTACTTTAATTAATTATTCACGATCGTTCGAAATTACTGTGAAAGTGGAAATAAATTCCAATGAATTTTTTAATGATGTTAAAGTATGAGAAAGGATGAAAGCTTAAGTATCCGGCATTTTGTAATAATTATCAAATGGAAATATTATCTGAAGCTCCATGAAGCGCCTGCATAATTATTTTTATACTCTGACCTTATCGGCTTTTCCCGTGTTAAATTTATGAATTAAAACTTTTACGTATAGGCGTCGTTACAATAAAGTATAAATAATTTCCTGTTTCATTAACCAACTTCGTCAATAAAGCAACATGTATGCAATAAAGTATTACAAATCTGTTACTAAATAATTTATCGTTATTGTTTGGAATGTGTATTGTAATATTATAAGTATATAATATTAATTATTTTATGCGTTTAATTTTATTTGATATATTTTGGATTGTAACTTAAATGAAAATTTAATTAATTACCTGCTGCACGTTTTCAATATTTTGTATAGATTAATAACAAGAATGTGTTTTCATTATAGTAAGAATTCCGTTAATCAATACGGTATTGATTGGAAAAAGTAATTTTAAAAAAGTGCACGGAAAAAAAATTCTGTACTCGTGTTGAAGTCAAGATCTATTCTAAACTTCTTACGTCACGCTAGGAAATGATTTTCATCCAGCTTGGCTGTTAAAACGTTATCTGGAAAATGAATTTTCCAATGAAGCTAATTTTCTAGCTACGTCATATTTTGTGAAAGAAGCGCCGACAGTATGAATTATTCAGCTGTTTTCCGAGAATTGTAGTACCAAAATGATTGTTTCTGCAGTTGCCTCTTTACATTAATAACAAAGATATAATTCCTATCTATCATGATTGATTAAAGAGTTATGAACAAATGATGAAATTTTTCATATAGGTGAATTAGTAAATCATAAAGTTGGTTATGCCTACTTGTAAATTATATGAAAATAATTAACTAATTGAAAACGCAAAAACGTAAACCAGCCACTTAACAGCTACAACACGTAACCTCCGTTCTATAATATCGAAGTTGCGTGCAACTCACGATCAGCTGTTCGGTTTATGAAACATGTAATACGGATCTCATGACATGACCCAGAATCATAATGCAATCCAGCCCCAATACTTTTCTAAAATAATATAATTCGTTACGTAATAATTTTATCAATGTCAAATATGAAAACGAAATTTAAATAATATTTATTTACAGATAAAATATTGTGCATATGGAAGTTTATTTTGCATTTTGCGAAGCGTTCGATTATATTGATCAAGTTTTTCCTCCCTCTTAAATATTGATTAATCCACTTTTTTGATAGAACAAACGATAACAATATGTTAGCAATAGTCGAGTAATCGTGACTCTCGTGAAATATATTTACTTACAAATGTAATTTCCTGTACAGTGAAGCAAGTTAAATAGATCCAATTTTACAATTAACAAGACGGCCAATTTTATTTGACAAATACTGTTACTTAAATTACATTTGCAATATGTTTGCAGAGTAGAGCCCGATAACGATCGAGATAATCATCCGAAACAAGATAAACAGGTTAACGACTGGGTCTCAAAGTAAATACATCCTGTGCAATGCCCATGCAGCTGATTGCCAATACGCATATCCACCAATTAACGCTTTATCATTGAGACGGCACAACTCTTTTAATTTACAAGCAGTCCCTTAATATCCTTTGGATCGCATTTCTATTTTCGTGCAACGAACTGCGCACGATTTAAATTTCAAATTACTCTGTGTTTTTTTTCATCGAAACAAAATTGCACATAATTTTTCTTTAACAAGATCCTATAATGAGCTTTTGGTATCTTATTTCCTAAAAGTAATCAAATGAAAAGCACCAAACATTTCGAAAGCGAGGTACTACATTCTGCTGCAGGACTAAATATTTTTAAGGCCAATCAGAAAATCGGCTCGGTCTAGGCGACCTTTTCGAGTGAGAGGAAGTCAGCTGGCTCTTGGCACGCATAGATACAGCATCAGTGAAAGTGTTATTGAGAGCCTCTCGCGTCTATATAGCCACGGCGCATTTCACTATCCCGCGCAGACACTGTATTGAAAGGACTTTACACAACGCGCGTTTATACGCTCTTTGGTACAATGCCTGCTATTCGTACTTCGTACTTTCTAGGCTCAAAGGTGCTAAATGTTAGCGAACTGGTCGTTTTATTCGACACTTTGTTATATATATATTTACTTGGAATTCCATTCTGCGAAAACTCATTCTTGAGAACATGGCTCTGAATAAAATTCTACACAAGTTCATGGAAATGAAACAGGTTTCTGCTCATCTTGTTGTAATTATGATCCATTTCAAGTTATTTCTGTTTTACGGTCACTTGTAAGAGCTTCTTTTGTAAACTTGAAGAAACGTGCTTAGTATTTTAAAGTTTTTGTATATAAGATTTAAATGTTGCATTAAAAAAAATAGTCTAAGAATGAGATTACTTTTGCTTTCTTTCGCACTTAAAAGTCTGCCAAATTCTCAGGAAGTGGCGGTAGCGAGGCTTCTGCCAGACTTTAGAGCCTATAGACTTAAGCGAATGCTAAACTCACTTTTTTCCGCATAGCTATAAATATATATACTCATTTACAGCAATGAAATAACACTCAACAACTAAAATCATTCGATAAAAGGCATTTCTAATCGATCTTACCGAGTCTAAATATAATCCTATAATTCTAACACCTTCCTACTTCCAAACTGGACCCTAAACCGTTCAACCTGCCGTCAAACCTGGGCTCCAGACCTATTTATCAACAGGCCATCCCTCTGCCACGTGCACGCGCTCCTCCTCCTAGGGAACACTACGCACCACCAGCTGCGCTGCTCTATTTCTGGATCGAGGCTAAGCTCTCCTCTCCCTCTCTCTCTCTCTCTCTCTCTCTCTCTCTCTCTCTCTCTCTCTCTCTCTCTCTCTCTCTTCTCTCTTCGCATCTTTTACCATCCGTGCACGCGGCTCTCTCGCAGCGGGTATCACCTATTTGCCAGCGATAATGAGCGCCGTGACGTCGTGGTACACGTCAGCTATATAGATATATACATGCGACGCATAGGATATTGAGCTTCCTCTTTATGGGCGCCTCCGCTACGTGTCGTCGGCTCACATGCGGGGGGGATATGCGTTGCGTCGTCGCGGAAGCGCTCCCGTGACGTATAGCATATAGCGCAAAGGGTCTGATGGGATTAGTTTCTGTGACGTAAGATTGACGCTCCGCGCGATCTTCCGCTCGTGCGGATTGCGGTCGATGATTGAATGAAGGTAAAGGATATTATGCACCTATTTATACATATTTATTATATATTTTACAAATATATTTTACTGTAGATACTTTGATTTTTTATATGTAAACTATAGTCTTTAAAACATTTATTAGTATTCTATTTTTCACATCTAAATTTTAATCTTATGTAAATTATGTTTGTTCTATACGCTTTATAATATATATTTCTTTTACCTTTTTGTTACTTTTTTTTTAATTTTTTTTAATTTATGTATAAATGCATGATATGTATACGAATTCACCACCCAGTACATGGATAAACGTTAAACAATGCTTTTAGGCTGTACTTCGATCGCCATGATTTTTTTTTATATATGATGAAATACTGCTAATGGAAATGTATTATACTGTTCAAATGCGATTATAAACTCTAATGAATTTTTAATTCACTTAAATTAAATAATAGTATTAAACTCAGTTACGCTATGGCACTATTACCATTTTTAAAAGTATAGTGATATAATTAAAAAATTTTAACTATCACAATTATTAAACTATTATTGATAAAGGTCAAATTAATTTAAATATATATCTCATTCGCATTGTAAATACCATGAAAAAGGTTCATTTCTTCGTATAATTGAGAATACTTTCCGCCAAAGCTGCTAATAACTTTCATAAAATTTTACTTTTTCAACTTGTTAGCGTGAACCTGTTTAAAAAAATATGCATCGAGCAAAAACAGCAAAAAAAAATTGTCGCCGACTTATATCATGTGTTCGTGCCACTACTGACGGATCGTACACTGGCTTGTTCGGCTTCAATTTTAGTCCTGTTTGACGCTCAATACGCTAATTGAAATCACGTACGAGTAACACAAGGACATGTTGTATCGCGAAAAAAAATTTTTTCCCGGCCCGAGGGGAGAATTGAACCCGGGTCCCAAGGCGCGCCGGAGCAGCGCCTTAGCCAACATAGCCACGGAGTAGCATGACGTGTTTAGTGTTGGAAGCGCGTCAGTTGGTCGGTGAGACACTGACTGCTCACGCGTGTTATATTCTGTTTCAGATGTATTTCTAAAAACGTTGGTTTATGAAAATATGATTAAAAAATTTGTTGCTTGGGAATCAATTATTTTACGTACTACTTTTTGAATATCATTATTAATAATTTTTTTGCAAATTTTTATAAGTTATTAATTATTTATATCTATGCAAAAAATTTTCATTTACATTAAAATTTCATATTTAATCAATAAAAATAATAAATATGCATATCATAAAGTTCAAAGAGTGTATAAAAAAATTTTATCTATAAAATGTTCATTCATTATTACATAATATTTGTAAGTAGATACATAAGTCATGATCTTAATAATATTATGTTTAAAACGATTTTAAATAATAATTTTACACAATGCACTATTCATGAATTAAATAAATATTAATAAAATTTTCATTTTTATACAACAAGATTAATATTATTTGTTATCGATTGCCATATTACGGAGCACATGCAGTTCCGAGAAAATGCTCTCCAAAAAAAAAAAATTCGATCGCCTCTGAAATATAAAATAATAATAATAATCGCTTATATAAATATATTCGCGTTAGACTTTGAATTATTCGATGTATCTGATTACGATTTAATACTCACTTGAAAATGCGCATATATACACCTTTTTAACGGATTTGCCTTTTTACATTCAACAATTCATCGACACGTGTAAAGTGACCCACGATTTATCAAAATCTTCAACAATTAAAGTTAAATCGTGTTTATCCTATAAGTACTAATTCTACTTGAAGATAGTAATAGATTTTAATCTACATAGTTATGTAAACTATGAAATATTTCAAGATTAATGATAATTCGTAAATTAAATTCTTTTTATATTAGATATAATAATATATCTTATGAGCAAAAAAAGTGTCGCAAAAAACGATTTCAGTGAAATTTAAGTAATAATTACAATATTTATTACTTTTTATATTTCTAACGAACTGCGATATTTATATATAAAATATAAATGTTATGTAACGCGATAATCAGTAAATAATGTATCTATAATTTGAACATCAGTTTTTGTTTTACCTTGTAATTGATACTATCAAGTAATTGATGCTATCGTATCATTTCGATATCCCTCTTTAATAGTATTACAGGAATAAATTCCAGTACTATAAAATAGTTCTCCAAATCGCTACTTATATCGAGATTAAAGTTTTCAATTTAGTATTCCTGAGATGCCATCTCATCTCTACCAGCAAAACAAATTTTCCTTCTCCACGAGCACTTGTATATAATTTAGCCATAAAAATCGACCGATTTCTATCTCTCGATCATATTTCCACCTTCTTTATTCACTATTAATCTCTTTATTTCTGTCCCGCGATCGAGATAACGCTAGCAAAAAAGCCGCATGCAGTATTTTCCACGATTACAGAAAAAAAGACGACAAATCGATCGAGCATTTTTCTTTTTTCATCTCCACCCCGACAATAGAATCGAAAAATCACGCCACGCGAGACGTGTACTACACACACAATTATACGGCAACTGGTTTCGCAACGCGCGATCGTCGTGAGTCATGCGCGAGAGACAGACGATATTCGGAGCCGGCATATAATAAATAAATGCACGATTTGTGCGCCGCACGGCAGGTATATGAGGAAATCCAGAATTTTTTTCAATGTTACGCGTTCCCAAACCGGTCAAAACTTTTTTTGAAGGCACACCTTCCGGACATGGTTTTTCTTATTTCTTGTGTCACCAAATACACGAGAAAATCGTGTACAATTAAAAATGTCTTTGTCTCACATTGTTTTCAAAGGTTGAAATTTTTCACGAAAATGGTAAAAAAGCCCCTTTCTTTAAACCCCAGCCATTTATCCCAGAATCCACCAATTCAAATTTTTAAAAAAAGAAATTAAAACTAGAAAGAAAGAGCTTTAATTTGCTTTTTCAAATGATAAAAAAGGTTGGTTCCTTCAAAAGTTATAAAGGTTTGAAGTTGAACGTCGAAATGTCATAAAAATGCTCTCAAAGTCGGCGCTGCCGATTCCTGCGATTTCTGCATTTTTATGCCTTTTCGTCGTTCAACTTCAAACCTTTGTAACTTTTGAAGGAACCAACCTTTCCTATCGTTCAAAAAAGCTCTTTCTTTCTAGTTTTAATTTCTTTTTTAAAAATTTAAATCGGCCGATTCTGGGATAAATGGCTGAGGTTTAATGAAAGGGGCTCTTTTATCATTTTCGTGAAAAATTTCAACGTTTGAAAACAATGTGAGCAAAGACATTTTTAATTGTACACGATTTTTCTAGTATATTTGGTGACCCAAAAAATAAAAAAAAACCATGTCCAGAAGGTGTACCTTCAGAAAAATTTTGACCGATTTGGAAACGCATAACATTGAAAAAAATTCTGGATTTCCTCATATAGAAGGTATAAATGACGGAAGTGGAGGATCACGTTTGTATTTGTTTTGAATTATTCTTTATTGTGTCTTGAGACCCGGGGTATGCGGGTCGAACTGTGAGTCATGAGTCGAGCTGGCGTGAAATGCCGTGAATGTAGAAAAATGCGGAGTATGGGTGTATGATTGCACGAAGGAGAATCGGTGCGAAAGTGGTTTAAGAAAAAGCGCAATATTGCAAGTTAACGTGATGACTGTATTGAGTTATATATTGTTGTTATTTACTACAAATAAAGCTATTCATTTCTTATACCTTTGTGTAGAGTCTTATATGCATTTTCTATAGAAATTTTTAATAATTGCAAAAATATATAGTTTTAGTGCTTTATTTTGTTACATATTTGGGAAATAATCATAAAGAAACGACGATTGAAGAAAGAAGAAGAGAATGTTTGACAGTTTGCAGATGTTCAAAACATGGACGATTCCATTGTACCCAAGCCCCAAGATAGAGACGCTACCTTTTTTTTGTATAGGTCCGGCACTTTCCTGGATTAGGAAAAAATCCAACGTACGAACATATCCGGCAGCAGAATCCAGTGTAAATTCAGTGTTATATATAAACTTCAAATTGAATTCTATAGATTAAACGACTTAGAAGTATCTACATTTATCAAACCTCTAAAATATAAACTAATAATATTAAAAACTATAAAAATTCTTCTCACTAATCAATCATCTAGATACGAAAATAGCATCTTATACCTAGAAAAAACTACACCGCACCACTGTACTCCTAAAATAGAATCCCGAAACTCTTTCAACTCTCAGGCCAACTAAACACGAAAATTAGATATACCAGCAGCAGGTCCCCAATAGTCAAATCTCGCTCCATCAAGCAGATAACCAGCTTAAACGAGCTAATCTAATAGACGAAATCTGTGTTGGCTCCACCATTTTCAGCCCCCTCTGGAAAACCCCATGACTATCCGGACTATCCAGCCATTCCTCACTGACACCTCAACTAGCCAAAAACAAAACTCACCCTCTCGCATATCTCAGCCCAAATGAACTACACGGCACCTGTCACGCATATATATAAGAGGCACACCACCACAACTATCTCGGCGACGCGCTAAACACGTGCGCAGATGCCACGCGCGAGTCGTAGAAGGTCCATAGGCGCGCGTGCGAACATCGTAAACGGACGTACGTGTATTTCTGGACGATCATGTATAAGTATATTCGGCGAATTGCCCGCGGAGAGTCGTCAAGGCGCGCGACGGGGCACCTAGCGCGTGCGCCGTGAGGGTATTTTACACAGATGGGAGGATCATTGCTGTCCAGTAATATACATACGCGGCAGAGCAGTACACGTGGCTGAATGGCTCGCGGACAAAAGCTGCGCGTGCTGTATGATCAATTGGAAGAGGGAATGGGCAGGTATACCTACACGTGTGTGTGTCGGACAGGGGGGATGAGCGAAATTTTGTTGGGTTGACACGCGCGCTGCAATCAATTTCCGCGCGATGGTAAAGCGGCAAGATTTGTGTCGCGGCTGTTGGGGCTACGCGAGGCAAAAAAAAGCTATTAAATCCGTTCGCGTGCGAGAGTATAAATAAAGATAATTGCCGCGCGAGAGGCGGTGTGTTATTTTTTGTTCGATTGGACGAAAAACGTTCGGAAATGCAGAAAAAAGAAATAGTGAGGCGAGAAGAGCTGTAACTTATTTATCGGATGAACGTCGGGTGCGAGATTGCAGATGTAATACTGACACATCAGTGGTTAATTGTTTTTCACTATTCATGCGATAGTTTAGAATTTCATGTTTAATTGAATTTTTTTTTTAGTATTTTATTTCTTTTATAGATAAATGAGATTTTTTAGTTTATACAATTTTTTTGTGTTGTTCGCTCGCATGTTGCTTATACGCGAGCTCTTATTAGTATTCTTCTTTTAATTGTCAAACATCGTTTGAGAACATACAAATGTGATTCTTTTTGTATATCTCTCTATCACAACTCAATTCACAAGTTTTTTCAGGCTAAAACCATAATATGATTGATATCAATCTTGTTGCTCGAGGCTGCGCGGACAAGAGCGTTATACAACGTGTCCCAATGCCGTTTTGTAAGCTTTTACTTGTTCTTTCTGTATCTCGCGACAACAACAGGCGAAAACAATATGTGCGCCATTACGCGCCGCACTGTATATAATTTCGTTGCTTAATGCTCATAATTCACTGGCAATTACAATTACGCTTAATCGCCAGCTCTGGCTTCGGCTGTACTATAATGCACGGTGGCACTTTCACAGGCATAAATACGCACTGGGGCATTGTTGGCGGCTGTGTACAATTTCCCATACCTACATAAAAAAAAAGAAAAAGAAAAAGTTGTCGGCTTTTAAAGGAGGGACATTTGGTTTAACCTATTTTTTTTTTTTTTAATGATACCGTTGACTCTCTTACACAAAGGATCAGATAAAGGTATTTTCTTTTCTTTTTTAAATATAGAAAAAATAATCATACACTTGTCGATTCATTAATACGTTCGTGAAACTTTCTTGTTGTCAGCAGATAGCATATCGCAATTTTTTTACGTTTACGTCCAACAACGTAACGAGATTATTAGCTAAAAAAACTAATAAGTAGTATGCTGTTGTGTATATAGATCCTAATTTAATGAGCGTGCAGAATACTATTTTTACTAATAATTTTTCTGAAAACTTTTTAATCAGGGTAACATTCGTGATGAGGTGAGATGATCGTTTCCATTTCAATTATATTTCCAAAATCATGGTATAAGAAGCGATTCTGAAGGCATCATGGAGAACATCATTGCCTTCGAAAACTAGCATAACAATTAATCTGCTGATTCAATTTTCGATGTTATAAATATCCACCCACCATTCTATATATCTTTTAATCTCACAATCGTTCAATACCACACTGTGTTACCAAACTACCACGAAATCTCACAAACGTCTATATTCATAATGCGTAGCGCGGTGCCTCCCACCTACATATACTTCGACTCCTCTCGCTATAAGTACTTGCGCTTATTTTTGTAAACGGCCACGCGCGATTTTCGGACGCGCGTGCAGTGGGAAATCCGCGCACGCGCCCTGCTCGCGATCTTCTTACCTACGCGTCATCGGGCGCACGCGCGACGTCATGCAATTATGCCGGGCACGACGACGTATGTGCCGAGTATATGTACGCGTAATAAGTATAGCTGCGCGACCTTGGCGCGTGCCGGTAGCCTCGCCACGCGATTTGGTGCGTGAATTAGATCGAGAGGTGTGTGTAGGTACTCTTATATATGCGAAGTGCGTCGCCTTTTGTGCTCGCGTGGATCGCGTGCCTGATATGAATAATATTGTCGATAGACCAATTTTTGTGATACGGAGTTATAGTTTGGGGGGATGGTTATAAATACATATTATACTTGCAATTAATTTGGTTGTCAAGATGTCGGCTTAAGAAAGATTTTTAAATGCTTTGCAAAGCCTTAATGTTTACTATGTAATTTCTGATTCATTTATCATTAAGTTGTATAGCGTTAAGATATTTTTGACGAATATAATATAAGGTAGAATTCACTGATATAACAGAATGTATTTAATAGGGTTGCTGTAGACTTTTTAATAAAAACTAAAAAATATTTCCTATTGAAACTGATTGTTTTAATTAATTATTTGCAAATCTTGTTACATTTACGTTAGCCATCATTGAACGATAAAAGAAACTATTTATTATTCATACTAAATAAAATTATTTTTAGATTACATGTTGCCGAAACTAGTTTGACCTGTTCTAAATTTGAAAGAATTTTAATTTACCTCGTATCTATTAAGACCATGTGAAACCATGAATTTCAATATTTTTTAATCAATATATTCAAGCGTCTATTCGAAAAAAAAATCTGTCAAGCGCTCCGTACACATAAACCCTACATGCAGTAATTTTTTATGTGATTCTATTAGCACTTTCGTTAGTTATGCGCGTTTAAAAAGTAGATTAATTGCAGATTTCTACTTACCGACAGTACGGTTTTTATTTAATTAAATAAATTCTCATCATTTTTTTGGAAAAACACGCTTGTCAGGCGCTCCGTGTACTTAAATACTATACTCAGATTTTTTTATGGATGATTCTATTGGTATTTTCATGAGTTATATTCTTTTGAAATTATCGTAATTTAAGCCTGTACACCGAGTAAAAAAAGAAATAAAAACTTATTTGTGAATTCAAAATCATTACCGATAAGATTAAGAATCCTAGAAATCGCTAATATGTGTATCGAGAAAATTTCTCATTAAATTTTGTATACAAAAAATATTCACAAAAACGTAAATATAACTTTCATTTATATAAGTGATTTATACTATAATTATACATAATAGTTAAAAATACTCGTATAGCAAGTGATGCCGGCCTCCGACAACCTTTAATCGCCACAAAAACTCGATTTATCATTCAATACCCAAGATTTATTCAAACTCTCGGGCGCTATATCAAACCGAGATAAGCTCACTTCATAAATAATTACATCCTGGTTGCTAGTATCAAAAAGATTAGGTAAAACTATTATATTCAAATTTTCAACTCCGATATTTCGCGAAGTTATTGAAGTATACGCGCGCGAACCAACAAAATCGCAAGCAAAGCATATACACGCAGACACATATCCGTCTGCACAATTGCACAGTATCTTTGTGCAACGAAACGATATAGTGGATTCTGTTTTTTGAACCTCTGCATGAGCCGATAAAACGCCATTCAGAGAACTCTACTATCGTTTCCACAATATCGCGAGCGCGCGCAATTTCGCGCCGTACCGTGCGTTACGAAAAAAGTTGCGTGTCATTGATTGCGCTATTGTCAAGGCGCCTTCTGTGCATTCATACAAGTTAATTAATGGATAATAAACATATTATTGTCTCATTATATATATATATATATATATATATATAATGCGTATTGTTTAAATATACCAATACTTATGAGATATTATTTTGTATACAATACGTTTTGTTTCCGGTGTTTCCATTCAACGAAAATCCAACCTGTGATAAAAATCATTGAAATATATCTGTATTATATATTTCGATACAAAGAATCTACAAAAATGATTCATTAAAAAGAAATCATTTAAAAAAAATACATTTCCCTTTTACAAACCAAAGACTAGACAAGTGCGAGCTAACCCAGTTCCCCACCAAAGTTATATTGCACAATTCGTTTACATTTTCGTCTTTCACATTTCGCGCGAGCTCTTCTCTTTCTCTCTCTCTCTCTCTCTCTCCCCTCTGGAGCGCGATTCCCTAGCACCTATTTTCCGCCTCGACAAAGCGAGGAATTCTCGCTCTCTCGCACTTGGTATTCCCCGCGCTCTCCATCACTTTCGTCTTCGTCCGCGCGCGAATTCTCGCTCTTCGTTCGCGCGCGCGCGCACGTTTCAGCTATTTTCGTCGAGGCGTCTCTCGCAGTCACGGTTCCCCCATAATAGCTATTATCTTATTTGCCCTGCGATTTATTCGGTATATACGTTGTTTTTTATTTTTTTTTCTTCAAAAGCTGTTTTCGCCGCTCCTCGCGAGAGAGTTTGGAAGGCTTCAGGCCGTGTTTGTTTTGCGGTCGAATATAGCCTTCACCTGTTCTTTGTTCCCCAAGGCATGAGTGTGTGTGTGTATGTGTGTGTTACAGGATTACGTATAGGAATTTCTTACGACTGCGGCGCGCTGAGCTCGCTGATTCGTGTGCTTACGGTAGAAAATTCACTGTTGGGAAAATATCACGAGAGGAAAAAATGTTCCAACTAATTGAAAGAAAATTCTTGCCATTGTTTTAACGGATAAAGATTCTTTTGAAACTCGGCTCTTTTTAATGGAATAAAAATACGTCGTATAATAGTTCTGGAAATAATAAAACGATGATATATACCTTAAAGAGGATAAAATAATAACTATAATTCCAAAAATAAGATAAAAAGAAGAGAAAGTAGCCTGAGCTTTCAATTTGTTAGTCTCTATTGAATTTTAGAGAGAACTAACCTAATCGTAAATATATATATAAATCATTCAAAATTTATTTGAAAAGAAACGAAAAGAAGCAATAACAATTATTACCGTTAGCGTGAAAGCGCAAAATGGCAATAAAAAACAACTTCTGAAAACAACATTTTCCGAGCATCCGCACACTTTGCTCTACCCGAGGGCAAGAGCGAACCGTACATATATACACTGACATAACCCACGAACGCGTTGCGTGCGGCGCGCATGAGGTCATAAGTCAGCAGACAGACGGGGGCAGAGGATATACTCCAGGTGAACGATCGGCGCGCGTTTACGCGCGATATATATCCCGTGGGAACTGGGTATTACGGCTCGATGAAAAAAAAAACCGCCGCGTTGCGCACGAAGAATCGCGCAATGACGACGACGGTGATTGTGTGTGGGCGCACTATGATACGCTTTTACGGCCGGGGGTATATGAAGTTCGGATTATTGGTTAATAGACGGAGGCGACCGAGGCATATATATATAATATAGGAGCGTAATGTTATTTGGGAAAAATGTAAGCTCTCGGGGAAAATGAAGGATATAAATGCGGGCAAAAGTGCCGTAGGCAGTTGAGTAAAGCTACTACTGCGGAGAGACACCGAGAGGCGATTAAGTAGGAAAATAAATGTTTTCGTGTGCGATGAGAGGTTGTAAGATGCGTAAAAAGTGGATGCATAAATTATAAATTAAAAGTAATGTACGGCGGGGAGCCTTGACACTTTTATACTCTGTTGTCTTGTGCTCGAAACGGTCATTTCTCATTCTCCGAGACTGAAAATTCGTATATGTATATATTGTGCTTGGAGGGCCTGTGTAATCGTTCGACTACATTTTTTGTATCTTACTTACATAAATTAAAATATTAATTATGTCTGATTAATTACGGATTTATTTATATAGACATAATTTTATTAATTAATACGCATGTGCAGTTATTAATACTTTAGATAAGTTATTGAAGAATTTAGTTTTCTACATTATTTCAACTTTTGAATCCTCAATGAATTCAGCCTATCATCTTACATTCTTTATCATGAATAATGTCAAATCATATTCGAAAAGAGCTAAACAATTCGCAAAATGTTAATTGAACTTCTAAGAATTCAGTTAGTGCAATAAAATACTAGTACAGTAAATAAATCCATTAGATTTATATAATAGCACTAAAATTCTTAATTATATTTCAATCACTCGATAATTCTCCAATGTGGTTTTGAATTAAAAAACTAATTACAATGATACAATGAGATACATAATTCTATACTAAATTAACTGTAAAGAAAACTCAAGTTTCTAAATATAAACAGTTTTAATAATTTAAACAAAAAAAAAAGATTAAATTCGAGAAGAATGAAAATCCAAGAATAAATATTAAATACATAATGATACAAAAAGGAATTCAATTCCAAAAACACACAGTACTAAAAAAATATAGAAAATAAAATGAATCACGGCGCAGAGCAATATAACAGCACTTTTTGCTCTCCCCCACAGCTCAAACATGCATATCAAATCAAGTAGGATGAGTATACACAAGTTTAATAACAAACAATCGTCGCCAGCGCGAGCTATAATAGCGCAAACATCCGACGCAGTGCAGCCGCATCCGATGCGAACCAGTTATCGCGACGCTATTAACTCGCCTCTAATTAAAACTTGCCGTATCTCCCTCATTAACCCGACCGATACGTCAATAGTTAACACTTCGATCCATCTCTCCGAGACTTTCGCGCAGCCCCCGCTGAAAGATTAACGCGCCCGTCGCCCTTCGTAAACAGACCTATATGTGTATAATATACATGTATACCTACACGGCGTCGTGTTATCTCAAGGCTGACTCGCGAAAAAAGGACGGGGAAAGATGGAGTTGCGAGGTGCGAGAGGAGCGCGAGGATATACGCGGCGATATTGGCCGTGAGTGAATAAAGCCGGCGGAGGATGTGCGGAGTCAGGGCGCATTTGTCAGAGTGAGAAACGAGTGGCGGGGGGCCTTGCTTTCGAGAGGTTCGCGTGCTCGAAGGAATTTTCCGATCTGAAATTTATTTCGTTGGGGTAAAATTAGGAGGAATGGTTGCACATGTTGAGCGATAAATTCGTTCGAAAGGTCATGCTCTGATAGTTTTCATTTTGTTCATTGTCGAAGCGTCCATAAATCTGGAAATGGAGATTTAAAACGCTTTTAAATGGTACATAATGTGTGATATCTGATTTAAGATCAATGTTAATAACATGCAGATGACAAACATTGACAATGGCGATATTGATATAATGCCGAATGGATATCTGCTGATATGTGTAATTCATTAATTGCAATTTACAAGGATGCACGTGTCGCTGGAATGAATTGTGAGCACACAAGCGCACTGATATACCGTATCGAGTGAAACTTTTTCAACAATTTAATTTATACTTGTTATCGGTTACAGTGGCGTTTCAATATTATCAGAAAGTAATTAATATATAATAATAACTTTATCATGGTGATTTTGAATCGGAAAGTTATCAAAATTTTCATTGCCAAAAGGTCAATAATCAAATATAATACGAAAATTTAACAGGTGATAATTAGTAGTTTCAGATACTAAGTAGTTGTATTTCTCAAAAAAATTATTTTTAATTTTTAATAAATGAAATAAACCAATTTTGCCAAAATAACATTTCTGAAAGTGAACAAATTTACCGAAATAAGTTCGGTTATAATCTCGGGATTTTTCAGACCATCCTTTGAAGACCTTTTCAATATATCAATTTCTCATTCAATTTTCAATTTGAAGAAAAGATCTTTTCGATATGTTGTAGTCCTTTACTAAATCTACAACGTGTCAAAGAGTTTTTTTCTGAAAATTAAAAATTGAATGAGAAAATCGGGTCCTCGCAATTGTCGGTAACATGGGAGCACATTCATAAATAATACGGATGTTAATCCCCTACTCAGTTTTTAGACTGAAACTACTGCGTATTTGGTTCTTTGAGCATTATAAAAAGATTAAGAACTTAATTATTCTTAATCTTTTCTGTGATTTCTATTATATAAATACTTTTCCGGAATAAGTACTGCACATCATTCATGTGAATCTTTAAAAACTGACAATATGAGTTATGAACTGATTATAGGTCGGGATGAAACCACGTATTTTTATATTTCACAACCCTCTTTCAAGTTTCAAGTACTGAGCACAGTTAATAAATCGATAAAATAATAAATTAATTTTCCGATGATTTTGGTTAAATCGAGATATCGAAAAAAAGTTTACTATTTTCTGTAATTCTCTATCGGTATTCCATATTTTATTGTATTTATAGGTACAGACAATTTTATTCTAAAAATTTC
>JAPYZP010001442.1:0-16573 GCA_030522985.1 Torymus sinensis | reverse complement strand
ATAAACAAGGGCAATCTGATTGCCATTAATATTAATATTAATTAATTAAATTTATAAGACTGTAAGACCGATGGAAAAATTCTTATCAGTGAATAGTATCTGTAAAGTAAAATTATAACTTTACGGCCTCCAAACAGGCCGTAAAGTACGTACTTTACGGACACTTATGATAGAAAATAATGTTCGCTCCTAGGCCGTAAAATTTTACGGACCTAGAGGAACGAATTATATTATTGTAGCTTAAAATGTATAATTATTAAAAAAAATATATAATTCAGTAAAAATGCGTCCTTAAAAAAGGTTATTTTTTCAACATGTGCATGAATAAGGACCTTTTCCTGCATAGAGAAGTGTATAGAACAGTCGAGTATTTCGAGCGTCTAGCGAGGTTTTCCGCAGTAGCGGAAGGAAAAAATTATGACGAGTCGATATACCCGTCCACTTTTCATGCAAAAAAAAGTTATTAAAAAAAATACGACGTGTAACAAGGGAACCATTGACTTTTTCAGACTCAGATGATGATTTTGAGTACTCGTGTATCACTCAACTTTCTCCCCTAGTTGCACAATGTACTATAAACTGTCAATGCTGTATATGATTGTTAATCGACAAAAAAAAAAAAAAATGAAATGGAAAGATTCTAAAGATTTTTGATGTTCCTAAATTTGAATAGGAAATGGTCATGTCCCGGATCACGGATTCGACTCAAACTTTGGGATATGCTTTTTGGATCTAGAAATCTAAAGAAAGCCGCGATATATAAGATCCTAATACTGAACAAAATCTTGATAAAAACGAGAAAATAAAACTGGAGAAAACGAAGTTTTATTTGCTTTTTTTTCCCAATTAAATATTGATTCCTTCCATAGCTGTTATGTTTACCTTTAATTACCTTTAAGCAATAAAATGCACTGTTCAACCCGTCAAATTTGTTAATTGACAGCCAGCAATTTTCGTTCATTTTCGTTGCTCAAATTTAAACTTTCATAATATTCAATTTCGAAGAAAGCAAATAAAAGATTGTTTTTTTCTAGTTTTATTTTCTCTTTTTGAAATGATATTTAAGATTTTCCAATATCAAAAGACCGGAACTTGAGTTTTTGGTTCGTTATAAGGTCTAATATTGCGGCTTTTTTTTTACGTTTCTACGTATATCCCAAAATGGTTAAAATGAATCTGTGATCGATCCGGATGCCTAAAAAGAATCACTGTTTTCCTGACTGCTGTCACGTAAATTCGATTGAATTTATTACCCCATCTAGCACTATACGAAAACTCGCACACGCACCACCGTATCCAGGCGTACACGTTTCCCCGCCTACTTCCGGACTCTCGTACACCCGAACTCTCACTGTTCCCCGCAAGCTTCCGCTCCGCGCTCTTATAATACGCGCAGTTCCGCGACATTAAAAATTCATAACTTGGCTGTCATTCATTCATCCGCGGACTCGCGCGTGAAAAGCCGCGCGGCAACTGACACTCCGCTCACGCGACATACGCGGCGGCAGCCGCGGTCGGCTATATATACACAATGTGCGCATCATTTGCGCGATCTTCCGCTTCGATTCTGCGATCGCCGACCGCGATGAACTCTCCCGCACTCTCTTAAATACGCTCCGCGACCGAATGAATGGGAGTAGTCGCGCTCCGGAAAACGTGAATGGGCCGCCTTCGCTTGAATGGGGGAGAAAAGAGGAAGAGATTGTCGGTAGAGGATTTACGTCGCGCGGCCTTGGCTCTGCTGTCGCGGGATGCACGCGCATGGACAAATGGAGCGCGGCGATAAGCCGTACGAGTCGAACCCCCGAATGCATGTATGCATGCATACATGCCGCGTGTTTGCACTTGCATAAGCGGGGCCCCGTCTCTGGTGCTCCCACTTCCTGGAATTACGTGAGCGAGCGACTAATGTTTCATTGGGATTGTCGGTGTAGCGCGCGCGCGTCTGCGTAGGTGCGCGTGTAGTCATAGGTAGTGGGACGTATCGTAGTAGCATAGAAAGAAAATTCGTTGAGTGACGTAATACTCGCCAAGGTTCTGTACGGTGCTTTGTTTTGGTAAGCATGGCAGGTTTATATAGGTATACAGAGCTGTTGTTCTTTATATATGATTCCACGGAACATTTAAAATTATAGTTATATGAATAAAAATAAATATTCGGCTCCGAAACGCGAATGTAGTATTTTCGGTCCGGGTATGGTGAAAAATCGTATACTCAACATGGGGATAAAGAGGGCCACCCCAGAGCACATGTTTACAACTTACACGTGCTCTGGACTGGCCAACTCTTTACCTTCTTTGTTGTGTAATATACTATTTTTGCCTGGCGAAACCGAAAATGCGACATTGGCGATCGGGCACCGGGAGCGAAAGTAGTACTTTCGGCCCGCTAGGCAAAAAAAATTTAATTGAATCAATTTACAATTAAATAAATTTTATTGAAAAAAAAAAAAAATACATGGAAGCAATTAAGGCGTGATTGAAGTTAATCTTACATTTTATTTGAGTTAATATAAAAGCGTTGAAAATTACAGTAAATATTTCAATTTCTCGGGCACCCATTTCAATGTTTATCATCGCGCGGTCGTCCTAAGGCTCTTCCATACTTGCCTTCGGAGCGCTCCCACGCTCCTTGATTATAATTAAGGTCATGTGAAACCATGAATTTCAATATTTTTTAAATCAATATTGAAAGCGCTCCGTACACATAAACCCTATATGCACGAATTTTTTTGAATGATTCTATTAGCGCTTTCGTTAGTTATTCGCGTTTAAAAAGTACGTTAATTGCAGATTCCTACTTTGAACTAACTTTGAACAAAACAAAATTCGGTTTCGTTCAAAGTTTTTCCAAAACCTACTTGATATTTCGACTTCAAACTTTTACTGGTTGATAGAACGTTCAAAACCGTAGCGAAGTGATGTCTTGATTTTTTGTGATTTTACGTATTTTTTTTTTTAATAAGCTTGACACTGTGTCAATTGTTCGGTCGGTAATGGTAGGACTACGCCACCCCGTTAAAAAAATGATGACCGGCAAGTGAAGCCAAAATAAAACCTTCGCTATTGGTTAAGTCTGTTTAAAAGTAGTCTTTGATTGATCGTAGCAGACGTAAACTTTTTACTTAAGGTGTCATCTGATTGGTTGTCCTCTCTTACTGCTGACATAAAAATAACACGGACATTCGTAATTTGTCCTTTAATTACGTGATTTGAAAACATTTATTAGTGTACTGAAAAAGTGTTTTAGCCATAAAACTGAATAGGAAATATGAATCTGTGATAGTAGGATGTATGAAAAATTACTTCGATATAGTTTAAAAAGATATATTAATTTTAGGTCATTATATCACAAAGTAGTTTGAATTTTAAGAGCACATATTCGAGACCGCTTATCAATAGTCACAACCATTGTCAACTCCAGTGATATAACAATTAATTAGCTTCTTCTTTAGTCTTGACGGCTTCTATCGTACCTGCAAATCCATTTAGCGTAACAGTCTCACCTGAAATCAACAAAGAAATTGAAAGATCATCTTTCTCGTTAGAAAAAAATCTTTTTTTACTGTAAAAGTTTACCAGTCTTGAAAATTCTCGTCGCGTCGTCAGCGCCTACGATGCACGGTAGTCCGTACTCTCTGGCGATCACGGCCCCATGGCTGATGATACCGCCGAGCTCGGTGACGACGCCGCCGAGCAGCGGGAAATACGGGCTCCAGCCGATGTCCGTCGCGTTTGTTATGAGAATGTCCCCGGGTCGAATGGCTGTGGCTTCTTCCAGGTTCAGAGCGACGCAGGCGCGTGCCGTTACCACGCCGTTGCACACCGACGTGCCCTGGACCTTTGCGCCTCCGTCAGCTGCGCTCTTGAGGTGGCTGGCCTGCTGATGAGCAAATGAGAAGAAAATATGAATAGGTTCGATTTTTATATAAGGATGATTTATTTTATGCAAAATAGATTATAATCAAGATTATGAAAAACCGCTGCTAACTGAATTACCAGAATGCTTTCTCAAAGAGTATCTTCAAGAAGTAGAAAATGTAGATAAGAAGTGATTAAAAAAATTCTATTGATTTCTAATAGGGGAGACCGGGGCTAGTTGGCATGCGGGGCAGGTTGGAAAAATGACAATAACTCGTGATTGGAGTATCAAAGGTCAAAGTTGTTAATGCGTCAGTAACGTAAAATGGAATAAAGAATATTTGTTTTAATTTTCAGTTGAAAAGCATCATGCGTTTCGGAAATACGCAAGTTTTTAAAATTTTTGAGATATTTTTAAAACTTTGACATTTTGATAAATGTCGTGTAATTCTTTGAATAATTTTGTTAGTCTATTTTTTCTTAAGATTGGGCAAAATAATTGCTTTTTCTACAATTCTACCGCTTGGTATTGTTATTATTTTTTTATTTTTTAATATTACTAGGAGAATTTTCAAATCAGTGTTCGCTTGGGGCCTGTTGGCTGACCTATTGAGAACAGGCAGATTGTTTAACTTATTTAAAGAATAGAATGTCGACTCGCGTGAACTGATTTACAGTGTTAAGATAACTTCTAAACATGAACAATATATTTATGTAATTTTTTTCAATCAACTATTAGCAGTACTAGCAGTGGACAGAAAGATAAAAAGCAGGAAAAGAAAAGCAGAGAAAAGTAGAGGCGTAAATGTTGAAATAAATTGTTATTTCTTATTAAAAAGTGTCTATTCGGAGTCCTTCCTCATAAAAATTTTAATTTCCGTGTTTATATTCTATATTATATGTTCAATAGAAATTACTAATGGAAGTTTTTTTAATTCATTTTAGTAGCATAATTATTTTGTTTAAAGTTGATGCAATCTTCAAATCGGTATTCTCAACTTAAAAATAAATTTAAAATCATTATAAAAGACATGAATAGAGAGCGAATTAAGCATATTTTTTTAACAATCAGTGTTGATATTTTATTAATTTTTCAGATGGAATGCCGAAAAAGTGACTTATAATTCATATATTTAATTAACTTTTCGAAAAAGTAGCTAGTTTTTCAAAACCGCATTTTTAAGTCAAAAATAATTCGTGAGAAGTTTTAAAATACATAATTTAGAAGGAAATCAAATGAAGGAATCAAAAATGTTAATTTATCAAAATAAGACCATAAAATCAACCATTTGACTCCAAAATTAAATCAGATCTAAGTTGAGACATACCTAAGAGGGATGCGATAGTTCAGCTCATTAAGTAGTCCATTCGTTCAAAAGTTATGTATATCAAAACTTCGGCATACCTTTCTATCGATTCCAATAGGAATTTTCGAGCTCAATTGTCTCAGAGAGCTCTGACGATATCAGGAAAACATCACCTTTCAAGAAGTGTTTATGCTTCAATCGGTTTCAATAGGTTTCAACGGGATTTATTCGGCTTATTTTTCGCTTATTACATAACAGATATGTTGTAGAATATCTGTGAATATTGTCAATCCAATCCGTTCAAAATCTCTTCAGAAGCACGTTGTAAAGCTATTTTGGACATATATGACTCGTAGGCTCATTCTAACTATCGGGAGTGAAGTTCGGTAAATATGGGTGCGTAAATTGGTTATTTGTATAGCTTACTTTTAGGAAAGTAGCCTTTAATTTTAATTCATGATTTTTCAATTTTCAATACCTAATTTTAACCATAAAACGCCTTTTACATGTTATGTTACTCACGAACCCTTCGCTTCTCCAACTTGGTTTTGGGAAATTTATAGTTCAAGAGTTGAACTATCGAATAAAAAAATTTATTTCACGAAAAAAGGTGGATTTTTGAGAAATATTGTTTTCAAATTTTGACTTTTTACAAAGGCGTTTTTGTGAGAAAATAACTACACCATCGGCTAGAGCAAGAAACAAATCTATCGATCTATATGTGTTTGAATTTTATCTGTAAGAAAGCTCTATATCTGAAACAAGCACGCAAAAAAGTCCTGTAACTTATTATATACCTCAATGGGCATGGGCATGCCGAAGTGAATCTCCTTGTACTTGTACTTCTGCAGCCTTGGCCTGACCCTGGCGCGCCTAGTGGCTTTCCTCACCAGACTTGGACACGGCCTCTCCAGCAGCTCCGACAGCTCGGCGTGGGTCAGGAAGAAGACCAGGCCCTCGTCGGGCAATCGGCCCTCGCGTCTCAGCAGCAGGGCGAGCCTACGATAGGCGAGCCGCATCATGTGCACCAGTTCGATGAGGAGGGCCTTAGTTTGCTCGCGGTACGCCACGGCGCGCCTCGTTGCAGGTAGAAGCTTGCCTATCAACCAGCGGGTGCTGGATTTTTCTGGAGTCTGCAGCTGTCTGACCGACTCGGCAGTGCTGAGCTCGCCTGTGGGCTTCGTGTCGTGATCACCGCTGGTGTCCATCATTGACTGCGCGCAAAAGAAGGTTTTTTTGTCAGTGAGGTTTGATTTGGAGAATAGTTTGCGTGGATATATATTTTACGTTGAAAATAAAATTTGTGAATTAAAAGAATGGTCTGGCTCTAGAAAGCTGCGTTTGATTCTTGACGTATGGCTACAATGTCTACTGTAAGGAAAAGCTTTAGGAAGAAAGAGCAGACTAAAATATTAAATTGGTCCTTGCTTAAATTATCTATTCAAATTGTACCTTCGAGGAATTTCGACAAATTACAAAAAGATGTTAAAAGCCGTAAATTCTTATCGTGTCATCTCCTACCTGAACAATAGACAGAAACTTTTCCGGTCTCATGCCCCATGTTTCCGTGATTAGGTCGAACTCCTCGATGCCTCGGTAGCCGTGCACCCTTATAAACTCCTGTACTTGCTCGTACGCTCTTGGACAATTCGAGCGTAGCCAATTTATCGCCTCGGACGACTCGACGGCTTTGAACTGTTCGGCCATCCCACTTGCTCTGATTGTTTGCGTTATCTTTTTCAGTTCCAACGGCACTTGTGCGCTACTCACATAAACAAAGTCGTGAAAAGAGATGGATACAATAATACTTTAATATTTGATGTAATACACGTGCATCTCTTATAGGAAATTTTTAACGTGGTTTTAAGAAACATCAAAATACATACGTGAAGTTTTAAAAAAGAAAATAAAAACAGAAAATTTATTTTGTATGTATACACACATATATATATATATATATATATATATATATATATATATATATTATAAGTTTCTCCATAAAGTGGTGCCGAAGAAATGTGTGTTTGGACGAATTAAATGTATGGCTGAATTACTTCGAGTACTATTACATTACCTTACTACATTATTTTGTTAAACAAATTAACAAATTCAAGAACTAAACTTTATTTTCTAAGAAATCGAAAAGAATCTCACACTACACACCTATCAAAATCCTATCGTGATGGAGCAATTGTGATTCTAGATTAAAGGCTTGAAGAAACATGAGAATATGGAGGAATATAGTTCCTTGTACATATCACATTTCCCTTTGTATCGGCCTGCTTAATAAGTGGTGATCACAACTCACCTAACGACATCGCTACACGAGCCAAGCAACACAGCGATGTCCGAGAAATGCTCCATGGTGAATTCCTCCTTGCCTTCGGTGAGGATGATCATAGTGAGCGCCTGATAGAAGATGCTGCACTTGGACGTGTGACTATGGTCGATGCTCACCTCACTCAGGTCTTCTATCATCGCGTTCAATTGTTCGTACAACTTCTTGGCCGACGTGAACTGCTCCAGCTCAGCGACGTTCGATCTATACCTCTCGACGATCCTATGCGAGCTGTCGACCCTCAACGAATTCTTCCACAGGTCCTTCAGCATGACGTACAAGAGCTCAAGCCGCTTACAGACAGGTAAGACACCGTTGCGCTTCAGAGCCAGCTCGTGGATCTCGGGAGTGACGAACGTGTGGCCGCACACGGCGATCTCGGTTACCCGGTTGAACATGTTGATCTTTGGGCCGATTTGCCGCAGGACTATCTGTGGGATCGAGAAAATAGGAGGTTTTGTTTTGTGAAATTGCGATGAAACAATACAAGTTAATTTGAAAAGAGAGCGATCGCGTATAGAGCTGATTTATTGCAATAAGTATAGCTATATACTTACATTAGTGAAGTTCAACGTCGATCGCATGTTCACAATAAACTGGTGATTAGAGTATGTATGAAAAATTCGTTTACTTAAAATATTTGTTTCTGTTCCGATATTTAGTGCGTATATGATAGTGCTATTTGTTAGCGGCGTAATAACCATAGGTAGAACCTCGCCCACGTTCGCGAACGTCAGGATGTCGCTTTCTGCTGGTGCTCCGGATCCTAAAACAGAGTGAACGATAAATTAAGCTTCATCAAACTGACATATTCAACATGTTTGGCATACTGCATGAGTTTTATTTCTTTTTCCAAATAAAAAGTTTTCGAGATAAATTTTTATTTGCTACATTTTAAAATTTTACCATTCTTATAGGAAAATGCCATTACAGCATATAGGCCTGATTTTTTATTTAACAAATTAATTTAATCTTTTTCTAAAAATTGATTGCCCCATTTTAAAAGGGTGAGTTTCCACACAAAAATTCTGAATTTTATTTTTTGTTGTAAAACCAAAACAATGCGCCCAGGCGTGTGAGCTAAATAAAATGCAACGTTGGAGTTAATAGATTTGTAATGTAGAACGCATAAACAACAACTAAATTTTAAAGAAAAATAACATAAGGATATCTGAATTCGGGTGCGCACCCATGTGCTTGCGTATTATACATTTAATTCTAATAATATACTATAGCAGGCTGTTCAAGTTTTGTAAGACTCAGCTCTGCCCGCTCGCTATTTCCCTTCACGTCCTTGATTCTCTGTGTAATAGGCGTTCCAGTCTAATCTGATAATGAAATGGCAGATATACTGGGATATCGAGCTACTTACAGGTACCATTTTTAAGTGGGTCAGTACCAAATCTTTTTTTAGAAATGCCATATTGAAAAGAAATGAAAAGCACGAGGCAGATGAAGGTATAATTAATATATTCGAACAGGCATAGCTGATTGAGGGTAAGAAATTATTAAAAATAAAAAACTAAAATAAATCACGTTTTTTTCAAACAACGTTTTTCGACCTGACTGACATTCTAAAAAAAAAACTGTTAAATCTTCAAGCTAAAATTTGTATGGCATGCTCTGTACATGTATAGCTATCGCCCGAACCAAAATTATGATTATTTAATCATTATTCTTTAATCCATTTTTTAAAACAATGTACGTTGAAAAACAAGGTCGAAAATTTCAAAAGGCTGCCATTTTTTTAACCGCATGTGGATAATTAAGATCTGGACGATAGCGCATGTTTACTTTTCAATAATCTCCTCGATTTTTTTTAGAAGCTTCAAAGTTGAGTTATCATGTCAACCAGATTCAAGTAGAGGCAACTTCAAGCAGCGAGACCAGCGACATTTACCATCAAAAACGCTGCCAATTCATTGGCACTTAGCTTCCTCAAACTAATTTATCGATTCCTTTTATTAAATTAGAATTCCAAAAATAAATTTTTCACAAAAAAAAATTGATAATAAATTTCAATAATAAAACTTTTTTTCTTTTTTTTATTAAAACAAAGATATTAATATCTTTGATCATCTTTAAATGCCGGTTTCTCGTATAATATTACTTGGGTTATTCCCAAACTAATCTGATCATTACCCGTAATTTCTCTAATAAGTGGCCTAAAACTTGATTCTATTCTTACGCTAGCGCTCAAGGCGCTCTTCTTAATCACATTGGGCTCTGCCCCCGTATCAACCATAACCTGAATCTCAAAGTCTTTAAAATCGAATGACTTCGGTACAACAAACGGTATAGCTTAACTCGGCTCTACCTTGAAGACGTGGATGGGAGGTTGGTGTATTGTTGCGTTATACCCTCTCGATCGACGGGATGGGTGGTGTTTTATCCCAAAACACTAACGGCGTTGATCATCCTATAGCCTATGTAAACGAACCGATCGAGTCCTGTCTGAGCTCCACGCCTAGTAACTCTTTAACCGCTAGGCGGCAACCCATTTCTCGCTTTCCATAGGTAAATGAACGCCGGCGAGGATACATAAAGCGGTAAGACTTAGTCAATAATGCGACTCTTTTAAAAGAGTTGTAATTACGAGGCTTGGCCTCGTTTTTGATACCTCCCTATACTATTTAAGGATTGTAAGATATACGCAAAAATTAAAGTTCAAATATTTATGTAATAGTTCAGTAAAAAAAACATATTATTTTTTTTAACCATTTTTTCACTTATCACGTGAGTACTCACGTGAGAAATTCGTCGAAAACCTTACGTGAGTAATCACGTGATTTTTCACGTGCGTACTCACGTGATTTTTTTTAATAGGGATTAGTATCCTTGACTAAAATTTTTTTCAAGAAATCATTCTCATTGCCAAGCTCCTTTCCTAAGAAATCCACTACTTTTTGAGCATACACATTCATATAATTAACACCCAATTTATTAGCTGCCTCATCTATAATCTTTTGATTCAATTCTTGAATAACAACAATCTCATCCACATTGAAATCATCAATCCTACTATTATCATTTTCTTTATTTCTGTTACTCTTATATTTATTTACATATCTATTTTTCACTATGTCTAATGCTTCATTATATCTTAAATTCGAAATTCGGTGGGTGCTGAAACAAAGCAAGGAAATGATAGAAGACAAAGTATGATTAGTGATACGTGGCTATAAGGACAGAAATACGAATGATTTGAAAGAGATGTATGCTCCGATATCACGTCTGGCTCTAGTGCGATTAGTTTTAGCCATTATAAACAAGCATAATTTGACTGTATGTCAACTGGACGTAAAAACTGCGTTTTTGAACGGAACGATAGATGAAGAAATTTTCATAGAAATTCCAAAATCAACTGACTTCTCTACGTAAGACAAGAAAAAGAAAATGTACAAAATGGAGTCCATCCTATATAGACTAAAAATCAGCCCAAAAAGATGGAACGAATGACTTACAGAAACATAATGATTGGAGCCCAATCCAATGGATCCATGTTTGTTTACATAGAGAGATGGAAATAAATTTCTGGTCTTGCTCTTGTACGTTGACGATATGTTAATAGCCAGTAACAATTCGAAACGACTGAAATAAGTTAAAGAAGTTCTGACAAAATGTTTTTGAAATGACAGATTTAGAAGAGCCAAAACGTTCCTTGGAATCTCTATTAATAAAGGACAAACAAAAACAAATTATTAATCTGGCTCAAGAAAGTTATACAAATAAAATACTCGAATGATTTGGATGTGCAGATATTCATCCACAACGAACCTGAATGTCGGTGGTGATTACGCAAAGCACCAATCAAGAAATAATGCAACGAGAGAATGAAAAAGATGTCACAACCCTTGCAAGCACAAAAACGAATGTAAACGCCCCCTATGGGGAAACTCTCGGAAGCCTATAGGTACTGTATCTGGCGAACGCCACCCGACCAGGTAATTCTTATGCTGTAAATGACGATTAAACAATGATCAAGTGTGGGTTCCGGCACTTGAAGAGAACGGAAAATAAATGCTCAAAGGAACAATTTGCAAGCATTTTCTGATACCAATTACGCCGATTGTAAAAGATCGCTAACTACGACTGGATACGCAATCAAACTGTACGGCGATACATCTTCGCATAGAAAACACACAAACTGCCCTCAGTCACATTATCCACTTACGAAGCCGAGTACGTCGCGATGAGCGAAACTTGCATAGAACTGGTTACACTCGGCAATTGATTAAAATTAATTTGTGATAATTGATTCTGTCCGATGACACTGTGCTGCGCTAACAAAGCAGCCGCGTCAAATGCAAAATGCGCGGTGGCAATACGATTACGTCATATCTCGACCGTCTCCGAACACTATGTAAGACAGTGTGCACAAAGGAACCAAGTAAAAATTAATTCATTTGAACTTAACAAACGACGAAACGACTAGATTAAATAACAGAATATCCTTGCACCTACATTTTTATTTATATATCTTTCTCTTCTGTTACAGCAAATAAAGATTAAACATCCGATGATCGAGCCAAACAGGCGGCCGACGAGTGAATATCGAGCATTTAACACAATCAAAAGTTAAAATTGAACGATGTAAATATGTACGAGAGGGAGTGTGTAAATATGTATGCGTATACACACGCACGTATATATATATATATATATGTATATTAGGCTCCCCCCACTCTCTCCTAACTTCTTGTCTATGGAGTGTCTCTCGGCGACGCTCGTTACGCGTTTTTGCGCTCACTTGCTTGTCAGTCGTCAAGCTACAAACTTCAACTGTACGAATTAAAACTCTTTTTAATCAATCATAGAGTTTTATTGATTGTACCTTCACCTCATACTTCAGCAACCAATTCCATGAAATAGCGTAGAACCTTATGTACAAGAAAGGCCGACCATGTGCTAAGTTTATTTTGGTTACAATCACTATTGAAATAAGTAAAATCTTTACTTATTTATTAGTGAGATTAATTTACAGAAAAAGTGAAAATTTTACTTATTTGCAAGTAGAGCGTTGTTAACTTATGAAAACAGTGAACATTTCAATTATTTTGAAGTCATAAAACTATTTACTTGAATGACTTGCAAAACTTAGAAATAGCATAGCTGATATGGTCAAATTTTTATCAACTTTTAAAACTTTGATAACAAGTTTTACTGTTCAATGTTTAGTAACGCTTTTGGTATTTTAAATATATATTTTTTAAAGTAGTTACAATTTAGAAAAGTATTTTTATATGTTTAAATTTATTTCAATAAAAATAGTACATATAAAATAATATGTGCAAAGAAAAATTATTATTAGAAACGTGTTCTAGATATAAACGCCTGAATGTAATAGGTCATAATGTTCATTGAATACAAATAATAATTTCTAAATATAAATAAAGATATCGTAGAGTACTAACAACTCATTTCATTTTTTTTTATAGTACTTATAATCTTATTATATAACCTACAGATATCATGAATACATCTCACTCTCTTGTCTTATCTATCAGTACCTCAGAATCATTCAGAAATTTCAGTTGGCTTGTGTCAGTTGAATGAGTTTCACTTCTATTTATCATAATTAATAAAGTATGCGTCTAAATTAATTAATAATTAATTTATCATTTAATTCGTTTAAATAATAATTCCAGTGTATCCAGCTTGTTCGGGAAGAATAGTGACTGCTCCATTTCAGTCATAAAATTGGATGTGACATAAGAAGATGAAGTTACTACAAATTTTCGTTATATTTACAATATTATCTCTGTGTAAGTCATACAGAGTACTTGGCGTGTTTCCATTAAACGCCAAGAGCCACAATATAGTGTTCGAAGCATTAACGAAAGGCTTAGCAAACCGCGGACATCAAGTTGACGTTATTACACAATTTCCAATAAAAAAGGATGTACAAAATTATAAAGTGATTCTCAATCTTGACGGAACTTTGGATCGACTTGTGGACAATTATACAATGGAATTTATTTCACAACTAAATGAAGATATTGTTGAAGTAATAGGTCAAAATTATGGCAACCTATTATGTCATTTTTTGGGTTTCGATGAACTGCAAAAGTTAATTAAAAATCCACCTACCGATCCCCCTTACGATGTTGTAATCACAGAGGTTACTTTTAATCACAATGAATATTTAGAAAAAAAAAAACAAATTTTTTTCACCATAACCCTAGCCTAAAGTGCCACTTTCGCTCCCGGCTTCAACACGCGAATGTGGTATTTTCGGCCGGGGTATTGTGAAATTAATACACTATTTTTGTGTATGCGTACTTGTATTAAAACAGTGATTAATTTTTATAGGCATTTGGTGCCCATTGCTTTATGGGACTTGGTTATATTTTTAATGTGCCTGTAGTCGCAGTATCTTCGGCAATAGAATACCCATGGGTCAGCAACTTTATTGGCAATGTCGATAATTTAGCTTATGTGGCGAATGCTTTTCATGTAGGCGCTGGAGAATTAAGCTTCTGGGAACGTGTAAATAACGTTGTTACTAATTATAGAGCCTGTTACAAATTTCACAAAGTTACGGGAAATAGTCAGACAGAAAGCATGAGGAAATATCTCCGACCAGATATGCCTCATATAAGAGAAGTTGAAAAAAATGTGGCACTTACACTAGTCAATAGCAACCCAATTTTATTTGGCATTAAACCAACAACGCAGGCGTTGGTTCAAATAGCAGGATTACATATCGAAGAAAACGACGAAACATTAACTCCAGTAAGATATAATACTCTATCATACATTTATATTTTCTACTGTAGAGTAAAATTTCATTTTCCACCACTTTTTGGTATCCACAAACTAAATTTTCTTTTACACCTTCAAATCGAACATAGTCATCAATCATCTTGGCGTCGAAGAAAGGTCTGCCTGGCTATTCCTAATGAGTCCACCAGGTAGTACTGAGGACGAAATGCCGTTTAATCTCTTGTACACATTTTTCTAACAATTTTGATATCATCATATTAATTCTATTGTCTTACCTTTTGTGGGTTTCACCGGCTTTCTACAAAATTTCCTATCGAGAAGTGAAAACTATCTGTTATAATACAGCTCGATTTAGAAAAGTGGAAACAACTAGCCCATGAGAAGATATTTTGGCTCATCTGTCGTCCGCTCGAAATATATCAAAAAAATTTATTACAATTTTATTCATTTTTAAGGAGTTAAAGCTATGGATGGACAAAAGCAAACGTGGAGTTGTGTACTTCTCACTAGGTTCTATGACATTAATAGAAACATTTCCAGAAAAAAAAATAAAAGAGATTTATGCCTCTTTTAAAAGAATTGCACCAATCAACGTATTGATGAAAATAGCGAATAGTTCAAAACTACCACCAGGCCTGCCTGAAAATGTAAAAATTTTACCCTGGATTCCTCAAATACCTCTTCTAGGTATGTATATTTATTTAATCACGAAATTTCTTTGAAATACTATTTATTTACTGCATAATATTTTTTCAGCCCATCCAAACATGAAGCTATTCATCAATCACGCTGGACTTGGTGGACTGCAAGAAGCTTTGTATTATGGAGTTCCTATGATTGGAATACCGTTATTTTGCGATCAGTTTCGCAATGCTGAATCTTTTGTTGCAAAGGGAATGCTGATTCGAATAGACTACGAAAATCTTTCTAAAGCAACTCTGGATGCAGCTCTGGACGCTGCGCTTCATAATCCTTCTTATAAGTAAGAATCCTTTTGTAATAATTTAATTTGAAATATACTACTGATTTAGCCTATTAATTAATTCTCATATTTTTTTTAGAGAAAAAGCTGTGTATTATTCAAAACTATTTCGGGATTTACCGATGAGCCCAATGGACACCGCCAACTTTTGGATAGAATATGTTATCCGTAATGGTGGAGATGTTTTAAAATCTCCAGCTCTTTCATTACCAGCATGGAAATTAGCTTTACTGGATGTGTATTTATTCATAATACTTGGAATAACCCTCAGTTGCATCGCCATTATTCTAGTTATCATTCAAATCTTTAAAATAAAGGAAAAGAAAATGCCTAATACGACTCTGAAGAAGAAAAAATCTCGTATAGATTAAGGAATTGTATAAAATTAAAGTTTTATTAATTAATTCAAGTAAACGATGCGAATAGTTCTGCTGCCAATAAGTAGATGGACATTTGTTAATAAGATTAATGAATAAGATTATTAATTAAGGTTTAATAATTTATACTCAAAGGGAGGTTAAGAATCGAAGTGGAAGATGCGTACAGAGATAGAAGGGACTCTCTAAATTTAAATAAGTGAACATTTACTTATTACATGTGTTACGAACGGATATCCCGTACGAATATGCAGAATAACAAGAGGTAATCCTTGTTGAAAATTGTTACGTATGTTAATACGTATTTTAAGGGGATGTGAGTACTGACGTTATTTTTCAAACAAGTATATCTCACGGAAAATACCAATAGAACCATCCAAAAAAAAAATCTGAGTATAGTATTTATATATATGGAGCGCTTGACAAACGTGTTTTTCCAAAAAAAATGATGAGGATTTATTTAATTAAATAAAAACCCCACTGTCGGTAAGTAGGAATCTGCAATTGACCTACTTTTCAAACGAGCATAGATAACGAAAATGCTAATAGCATCACCCAAAAAAAATTGTTAATATAGTGTTTACGTGTACGGAGAGCTTAACAACCGTCTTTTTCCAAATAAACGTTTGAATTTTGATTTAAAAAATATTGCAATTAGAGCTCCACATCGCCTTAATATTATGTTCATATACGCACATGATCAGTCGTATTATTAGACGTATGTTCAGACGTATAATGATCATACATATGATCAGACGTATGTTCACACGTATGTTCACACGTACTAGTTCAGGCGTATTCAAATACATCTGATATTCGAACCATTTTAAGACGTATGATCAGACGTCAGACGTATTATAATGCGTATTATAGTACAACTATAAGCTACATTCAACGCGCTTCGCGCGTATTATTTCTCTGCTTGTTTTTTATTTTTTGAGGTTATGAACATGATCAAGTTAATCAGTTTCATTTTAAAAGT